>CM031586.1:16448292-16733445 GCA_018467065.1 Ephestia elutella | reverse complement strand
GGACAACTTTTTTTTACGTTTACAATATGGGTATGGCTATATATTTCGGTGTGCTGATGACGAAAATAACATTTATTTTGAGATCCAAGATGGCGGACAACTTTTTTTTCAAGTTTACAATATGATTAACATGGTTGTAGGTATTTGGGGACGCTGATGACGAAAATAACATTTATTTTGAGATCCAAGATGGAGGACAGTTTTTTTATTTTATTTTACAATATGGGTATCGTTTTATGGGTTTTTGGGGACGCTGATGACCAAAATAACATTTATTTTAAGATCAGCGTCCCCGAAAACCTATTAAACGATACCCATATTGTAAAATAATAAAAAAACTGTCAGCCATCTTGGATCTCAAAATAAATGTTATTTTCGTCATCAGCGTCCCCAAAAACCTATTAAATGATACCCATATTGTAAAATAAAATAAAAAATTGTCAGCCATCTTGGATCTCAAAATAAATGTTATTTTCGTCATCAGCGTCCCCAAAAACCTATAAAACGATACCCATATTGTAAAATAAAATAAAAAAACTGTCCTCCATCTTGGATCTCAAAATAAATGTTATTTTCGTCATCAGCGTCCCCAAAAACCTATAAAACGATACCCATATTGTAAAATAAAATAAAAAAACTGTCCTCCATCTTGGATCTCAAAATAAATGTTATTTTCGTCATCAGCGTCCCCAAAAACCTATGTAACCATACCCATATTGTAAACTTGAAAAAAAAAACTGCCCACCATCTTGGATCTCAAAATAAATGTTATTTTTGTCATTAGCGCACCGAAAAACCTATAAAAACATACCCATATTGTAAAATTGAAGAAAAAAAGTTGTCCGCCATCTTGGATCTCGAAATACATGTTATTTTCGTAATCAGCGCACTGAAAAACTTATGAAACGATATACATATCGCAAAATTAAAAAAATAAGTTGTCCGCCATCTTGGATCTTGATTTAGAATTATTTTGACTTTTATGATTTCGATTTCTATGATTTCGATTTATTACGATTTCTATGATTGCGATTTATTACGATTTCTATTTCATCAAAAATTGTCGGCCATCATTCATGAGTATGAAAATGGTACCTATATAAATTTTAAAAAGATTAAAAGTAATAAATATGTAACTCTGATCTACATTACTCTCTGCTGTCTGTGAATACATGAACACGCGAAAATTAAATGCCTCCCGAGCAGCAGAGCGACGTGGATTCCCCTTGACTCTTACCGGCAGACTGATTTTTCTTGGGCTTGGAACTCGTATATATTGAGCGATGGCATTGCCATATAAAAAATGTATGGGGAATTTCTTAGTGAATTGTTACGATATATAATATTTTTTTCGAGTTATTTTTCAAAAATCTAAAACGAGCAACTTGTAGCTAGGTTAATAAACTCGCGATTTAACATTATGTAGAAATTATAATTTGTGTTTTACATAATGATTTCGTTAAAGCCGTGAACCTTGTTTTTCGTATTTTTCGTGTTTTCTGGAAGGTATTTACGCAAAAATAAAAGGCAAAATATTTTTATCTGTCTCGTATAAGTAGTAGCAGTTATTTGAGAAGCCTATAGTACTATTTTTATTATCAATAATGATCTAGTTTTGGCACCAGGGTCAATTCAGTAACGCCTGTTTTGGCTAAAAACGTGTGATGCAGGCTTAAAAACACCACCTACATTAAAACGAAATTAAAGAAAAAAAAAATGTCATGGGATGTCATGAAAATAATAACAAAATATGGACTATAGAAGATTTATTATTTATTGTAATATTCGTCAATAGAGTAATAATTTTTTTCTAATAAATATGATTTTAATTTTTCCTTAAACAGTTTAAGACTTTCCGTCTGCTTAATCTCTTTAGGCAACTTATTGAAAGCTTTGTATGCTTGGAATTGAGCATTATGCTTCATTATTTGTAAGCTGGGGACAATATCACGTGTAAGTGCTCCTCTTCTGGTACTTTCCCGTGCTTGCCTTTCATCACTTGATTCTAACGTGGGCATAATTGCATTGCAATGGTGGCATTGCTAAACACTGTATTAAAAATGTCAAGTTATTATGTGTGTTTCATTCCACGTAATGATCACGAACGACTGCTATGATGAATACAGATATAGGTGGAGGATTCGGTGTCTATTATTGTCATCTATGTACAAATGCAATGAAGCGGTGGTGGCCGAGTGGTAGGGCGCCCGCCTGTGGATGCAAAATCCCAGGTTCGAATCCTGCCCGGGCTACATGAGTTTGTTTTGTATACCAATCTGACTCATGTTAGTTTTCACCGACCACCACTTGCTTCCGGTGAATGAAAACATCGTGAGGAAACCTGCACTCTGGTTGATGATTATCGGCTAGTGTGTGAAATGGAGAAGGCAATGGCAAACCACTCTATTAATATTGCCAAGAAAGTCGTTGTGTGTGTTTCATTCCATATAATGACCACGACCCTCAGTCATGAGGAAATACGACTAAAGAGAAAGAGATGTACAAATATATTTTCTCACATTGGCTCTTTGCTCTGAGTAACGTCCATTGCAAGCTGTTAAACTTATTGTGACGTCATACTTCTAGAAATTTCTGCTACGATATAATGTACAAGAATGCGCTGTGTATAGGAAGCATTTAATACACGTGTGCCAAGGAGTATCATCAAAATTCTTCAATGTAGCAAGAATTTTTAGAACCAGTAATTAAGGAAGTACGTATAGTCCCGTTGTCTCCTAGGCTCTGTTCCTACCTGTACTCCACTGCAAGGAAACATTAAGACAAAAGGTAATGTAAGGACAAAGTCCATGCTAATACTGTTCACAGAAAAAAAAACAAAAATTTCCTATAAAACTTTCCCCAGAATATGAATTCTGGGGTAAGTTATAAAGGAAATTTTTGTTCAGTTCCCCATTGAGTAGACCTTTGAAAAAGTGGTGGTCGAGTGGTTAAGACGCCTTCCAAGTAAGAGATCCCAAAATCGAATCCTGTACATGCATGCCTCATGATTTAATATATCGACCTAACTCAATTAAAGTACATCGTTTTTACACACATGATTATTATAATTAATACTATAGTAAAACTTTAAAGTTTTTTCGCAATATTTTTAGGGTTCCTAAGTAAACAAGGAACCCTTTTCGTAGTAGTTTCGTCATGTCTGTCCGTCCGTCCGTCTATCTGCTGTTTATCTCAGAGACTACTAGTACTAGAAAACTGTAATTTGGTATAGATAGGTATACATAGTTAACTGTAGAATAAAATTCCGAAAATAAAATTTTTTTAGGGGCCTCCCCTACACCTAAAGTGGGAATGTTATTTTTTTCTTTCGATTATATCATCGTGTGGGGTATCATTTGATAGGTCTTTTAAAAATATTATGAGTGTGTGAAGACCATTTTTTCATTTAGGGATCCGTTTGCGAAATATTTGACTTTAAAATGAAAAAGTTCAGTGTTTCCCCCTCGAACAGACAAATGGTGGGGTGTGGATAAATGAAAAAAAAATATATTAAGTAGCAAATATAATGAATTCAAAAGGAAAATTATCACTGTCACGTAATCCTTACACGTTAACGAGTAATAGACGATAAACCTGGAAAAACGATTTTGGTATGAAAATGTTCCTAGGAAAAATTTTCATTGAATATGATGGTATTGATGGTATTATATGGTTATAGTCTTAGTTATATGAAACTGGGAGTAAATAGAAGTTAATGTGTCCGCATTTGTACAGGTTAGGCATCTTCGGAACCCTACATTGCGCGTGGCCCGACACGCACTTGACCAATTATTCTATTTTGATTGCTTTATAACCGAAGATATCAATCTATCGTTAATATCTACGGTTATAAAGCAATCAAAATAGAATAGAAAGATAGGATAGACTTCTTTTCCAGATATCCCCTTAAATAGAAGCAAAGTCTGGGAGACAACAGGAGTCAAGGGAGAGTGTCCCAAAATGCTGACAATAAATTATATAGGTGCCATTATGTCGAGCACGTCTTGTCGAAATCGAGCCATCAAAGCCCTTTAATTTTGTGGACTTGCAAAATGAATGGCACTTCATTGTACCGTTGGGTCCGTGAGTATATTAGAAGAGATTTTATAAAAGTAACGTCGTCGGAGTTTCAATCATATATTATGTAGCTTTTGCCATCGGCTTTGCCCGCGTGAATTTCCCACGGGAACAGTGCTTTTTTCCTGGATGAAAGGTAACCCATGTAATTCTCGTACTTCTAACTATGTGTATACGAAATTTCAATAAGATTGATTCAAAGCATGAAGGGGTAAATAAATAAACAAATTCACTTTCGCATTTATAATATTGGTTAGGATAAGATACGACTACTGGGTGATGCAGGCGTCCCATGTGATGGAAAACGGTCACCGCAGCCTATAGCCTGCAATACCAGGGGTGTCACGCAACGCCAACCCTATGAATAAATCTATTCACGCCCTTTTTTTCAACTTTGTGAAAATAATAATTGACTATTGACTAATTGACTAATATTATAAATGAGTGAGCGAAAGTGAGTTTATTTGTTGGTTTGTTTGTTTGTTTGTTTGTTTGTTTGTTTGTTTGTTCGTTCGTTCGTTCGTTCGTTCGTTCGTTCGTTCGTTCGTTCGTTCGTTCAAGTTCAAGCCGCGGGCAAAAGCCAGTAATTGATGCTTCTCGCTATATAATTTCTATATACCATGCATATATGGGAATAATAAATGTTGTTTGATTGTTTTGATCATAATTTTTTTTTGTTATTCTAGCATTTTCATGCTTAAAAAAAATCCGACAATCCCCAATTTTCCACTGAAAGACAAGTATTGTATAACTATGAAATGGCAAAAATACACACGGCTAACGAGTATAACAAGATTTAAGAAGAATGAGGGAGATATATTTGAACATAGCATTATGTCTGAACAACAATTTTCGCAGATAAAATAAAACTAGGCTCGTGTGGCAGGCAATTCTAGCCCAGGGTTGACTGTTATTGCTCTGTTTTTATGTCTTAGGTCGCACAGCTTGATCTCGCGGAGACTTTATTCCTTGAGATGAACACAACTTACCCAGTCCCATCTCATGCTCATTTTAACGTATACACGTTTTTTATGAAAAAAATATAATAATATTTTGATTGAAATGTTTTTCGGCAACTTAACCTCATTTTTTAAAAGGAGGTTCTAATAATTCTAACTTATTATAAATGCTAAAGTGAGTTTGTTTATTTATTTGTTTGTTCATCACGCTTTATCGACTGAACTAATCTTGCTGAAATTTCTTATACACATAGTTAGAAGTACTGAGGACATAGGGTACTATTCATCACGGGAAAAAGCACTGTTCCCGTGGGAAATTCACGCGAGCGAAGCCGCGGGTAAAAGCTAGTAATTCATAAATTGATTGGGAAATTAGAATATAGAGATATATAATGATTGATGGAACTCCGCCACATTATGTACGCAGTGTATTTCGAAACATTATCTCATAAAATCTATCACATTTTTTTGTAGTGAAACCACGCTGTAAGCTTTAAGACTAAGTTTGCAATTAAGTTTCGAGGACGAAGTTTCAGGTGAGTTTCTACGAGTAGTTACAACTTACATAGAGTAGAATAGAGAGTAGTACAGTAAATTTCGAGGAATAACCCAACAGTGGTGAACCCTGTAGCACATTTTTATATTCTCGGATTCTAGCTTCCATTTTACTCTATTTAATACATAGTGAATGTGATATCACATATAGTGAGTGTGGTATTTGCGTTATACCGCTGATATACGAAAATTCACGGTGTTGAATTTCGAACTACGCATAATTTCACTATCGCGAATCTAGTACATTGGAAAAAATGTATTCTAGTCGACGATGTCAGTCTGACGGTTACGTGTACTGCATTAATACCATATGGACTTAATAAATGTTGTTGTCCATATGCACTGTAAGTAAAAATTCTTTGTTGCACCAAACATTATGGACACGTACGATACCTACCTAATGTAATGTATTTATTACTTCCATTTATACCTACATTAGCTACGAAAAAAAATAACCATAACAGTGCACAATAGGGAAGTTTTTAGGACTATTTTTTAGTTTTATGTGTAAAACCATGACTACATTTTCCGTTCGGCAAAAAGCTCGAAACAAATATATGTATTACCGTTTCATATTACATGTGAATGTTCAAGTTTATCAGCGGCTCTAGAGAAAATTTATTTGTTTAAAACTTTATTGCACAAATTATAAAAATTATGTACAAAAGGTGTACTTACACCATATGGCATTCTCTACCAGACAACCATTAGACCAAACAGAGAGTAGTATGAATAGCATAGATGTAATAGCTACCTAGTTCCAAGTAACAAAATTTCGAAGAATAACTTAGAGTTGTCAACCCTGCAGCACAGGCTGACTGGGATTCTAGCGTTCATTTCACGGCACATTACCCCGTTGCGACGTTGTCTGGGTTAAACTGAACATCTGCTATACTAGTTCGTGCAAAATTAAGAATATGTGGTATTTTCAAGACTATTAAGGTTCCAGTGGTATCATTTTATTGCTGTCACTCACGCGCAATAAAATTTGTAAGAAGGAATTTTGTAAGGGAGGTGTAAGGGCAGCCTGGTTAGTTGGGAGTCCATATCTAACTGATAAAATGTGTGCGAGTGTGGTGTCTCTCCCCAAACCATTATCCTGCCTCTTGTGCCCTGCATTCGAGCTGACCTGATGGCGGCCAACGATGGGGCTATGAAAGTGGCAGAACACTTTTCGGGTAAAATTTAATTAGATAGTTGGGACGGCATCGACACGCCAAGAAGAAGAAGAATAAAATTAATATAATTTAATAAAATTTGCACATAGTCTGTCATATAAATTGTTAATAATAATAATAAAATATAATAGACCATGGATCCTTAAGAGTTAAGAGTAGGATTATTCAGAGTTAGAAGTCTTCTTTCTATAGTGCCGCTTCTCATCGAAGATTGGCGATTCATGGCTATCCGGACTTTTGAAGCTGCTGCACGAAAGAGCGTCCGGGTACTCAAGTGAAACCAGTCTCTAAGATTCTTCAGCCAAGAGGTTTTTTGTAGAGTTTTTTAGAGAGTTTGAAGTACGATAGCTTAAAAAAGACTACGTTCAATTTGGTTATCATTGTCTCGTAGAATATTAAGGACTTAATCAGGGTCGTGACGTAATTTACCAAACAGTATTCGCTATTTAGTATATTTTAACTCGGCGTGAAATTAGAGGCGCGACTCGCGACGGCGACTGACTACAAATTGTCAAAGGGTTTGTTTGTTTGTCAGTCACGAATGTTCGCTAATAAGATTTGCAGATTTGAATAAATTTAAGTTTAAATTTTTTCCCGTCACGTTAAGGAAGTTTGTTTTTTAAATAAATACTGGCAAAGAAAGTAAGTACCTAGATAGGTATAATCATCGCCACTTGACATGTTACAGGGAATTAAAACAAACATAAAACTTATTTTGTAAACCTTTTTAGTGACGCTGGTGTCTATGGACTGCGGTGATTGCTTACCATCAGTCAAGTCCCTACTATTCTATATAAAAATGCGCAAGTTTGGATGTTTGTCTCAATCACTCAAAATCTCCTTGTAATTTGGTACAAGAAATTATAACCTAGTAGCACATAAATGTTCCGAAATGCTAGTAGTTTGTAGCTTTGAGACATAATATATTATCATTAAATAATTAGTTATCGACGTGAAAAAGAGCCTTCTTTGAAGGCCAAGTTTCAATAAAAAAATTTGACTTTGACTTTGACATAAAATATTTTTTTATTCTGAAATTCCTACGGAATCGGAGCCCCGCGAAGGGGTGAAAGAGATTAAAAAATAGTATTCACGCGAATGAAGCCTAGAACAATATCTAGTCATACATAAAACGTCACAAATTATCTTAAAAAAGGTACGTGAATTACAAACTCTCTTGGTCTCTCTAAATCCTAAACCTTACTAATCCATACTAATATTATAAATGCGAAAGTTTGGATGTGAGTTTGTGAGTTTGTGAATTTGTGAGTTTGTGAGTTTGTGAATTTGTGAGTTTGTGAGGATGTTTGTTACTCAATCACGCAAAATCTACTGGACGGATTTCGATGAAATTTGGTACAGAGGTAGATAATGACCTGGAATAGCACATAAGCTATTTTTTATCCCGGGAAAAAGCACTGTTCCCGTGGGAAATTCACGCGGGCGAAGCCGCGGGCAAAAGCTAATATTATATATGCAAGAGTAAGGTTGTTCGTTTGTTTGTTTATCTGCTGAACAAATCTTAAAATTAATCATAAATCATTCAATCTTACTGAAATTTTGCATACATATTGTTAAGTACTGAGAAGAACATGGACCTTTCATCCTGGGATGCCTTTACGCGACTTGAATAAAATCTGACACCAGTGTTAGTAATAACACACTCGATAAGAAGAAAAAGACCGGGAAAAAGCACTGTTCTCGTGAGAAATACACGCGGGCGAAGCCTCGTGCAAAAGCTATAATAATAATACATAATAACAACAAAAGCTTTTATATATCGCCTCCATCCAATTCAAACAGGAAGCCCTTATACCCGGATCCAGTCAGGAAGCGAGCAGACAGACAGACAATCTTATCCGGCTCCGCAGACGACATGCAAAGCATCTGAAATGATAATGCGTGAGTCGGGGCGACGTTTGTGGGTTAAAATATTACGCTTGAACGAGAATACGTATTACTTTGTTATAACGTGAATGGAATTTAACCTGAAATTTGTGAATTATAATAATTTTCGCAGAATTTTCGACATTTGCTACGATTCGCTACGAGAAGCTACGACGATGCTACGAAGTGCTACGAAAATTTTGTTCCGTCGGATTTGGAATTCACCATTTTCTATTACGTATTACTTTGATGTGAAATGTTACCGACTATTCACTTAGTTTCTAAACGACTCGTGTGAACCTTTTTAGACATAAATTGACTATGTGTTAATAGGTACAGAATTATACATATATACATATTATCACGCAATTTTGAAAAAATCAAAATTGCGATTTAGGTATTTAGGGGTATCATTCGAACATCGAGTTCAGGTTCAGGTTCAACATATTCCTGGGAGAATTTATTGCAAAGTTTAAAAAACTAGATAAAAAAATGTGATATTTTATTGATTTTATAATATTGCCTAACGTTGCGTTGATGATCTCAAATTTCATTCTACGGTTTAGTACCTATACCAAACTTGGCACTATCAACAAACATGCAACACTATACTGAACTAACGCAGACTTTACGAGATTGTGTGAGTAAGGTAAACAAACAGCTTGATTGATGAGTCGCCACCTCTAGTCTTGAGAGATTAGTTTGTTATGTAGTTAGTTGTTTAGTGACATCCTTACTTTCTTATTTGTTACATAAACAGGTTGACCCGGAGCACTTTCTAAGGAACTTCCATCGAGATATTATGTACTTACGTAGTAGTTGTATTTCGATGGGAACTTCAGAGTCTTATGTACCTTATGTCAGGCGGCGACATAATTGATGGAAAGATCAACACTTTATTGCACCATTTACAGAAAAGAACATACCTACAAAGTAGTGACAAAAAGTAATTACATAAATGAGCGCAAAGGCGGGCTTATCGCAAATGCAATTTCTTCCAGCCAACCTTTGTGTGAAAGGAGATATAAGTGAAAAGTGTAGGGTGCACTGAACATTATTAATGATATAAGGAATATTTAAATAGCACTTCTGTATGACTTATAGCATTCCTAAATAAGCTATAATAGCTCATAAAATCATCCATCCTTCGCGCTTTGGATTAAAAAATAAGCAATTCGAATGTACAATATTATTATAAGGATTTCAGAGTATTATAGGAGCTTGTTCACAGAAAATTATACAGACTGGTAGATACCCTTTGGAGGGTCCTCGAAGCCAAAAGTAAGTACTTACAGCGACCCTCTTTGTGGGTGTCTGTAGAAAAGACGACATGACTTAGGAATGTCTTTTTAAATGTACATTTTTGTGACGCAGTATATTTTTTTGACAAACGTCAATATACTATCGTATTGTACTAACCCGCTGTGGGTTTTCATAAAATAAATAAAAATAAAATTCTTTTATTTCAGAGAGAACCCATAGTATTAGCAAGTATATCTATACATATAATAAAACAGTAAAAATATTTTGTCCGTACATTTAGTATTTTTGACTGAAATGGATAGAGGGACACTTAAAAAGAATAATAGAAAGCAAAAAAAAATTTTGTAATTTCTTGTCTGTCTGTCTGTCTTTCTGTCTGTCTGTCTGTCTGTATGTATGATCACGCTAATCTCCGAAAGTACTGAACCGATTTGAATGAAACTTTTTTTCTTGTATAGCTATTAAGCCTGGGCAACATTTAGGCTATAATTGATTTTGAAAAATGGCACACCTGATAAAATGGCGCCTTAGCCAAACTTGATTAATCTGATGAGCATTTTCTGTAGACATATAAAAAGAAGATCGAAGATCTGAAACGGTTTGGAACACAAAATGATTTTTCATCTAAGCGAATTCACGCGGGCGAAGCCGCGGGCGACAGCTAGTTTTAAATATTTATATTTTATTGTAAGTATATTATTACCTATTTAATATTATCTATACATATAATAAAACAGTAAAAATATTTTGTCTGTACATTTAGTATTTTTGGCTAAAATGGATAGAGGGACACTTAAAAAGAACAATAGAGCGCAAAAAATTTTTTTTGGAATTTCTTGTCTGTCTGTCTGTCTGTCTGTCTGTATGTATGTACGCGTTTCACGCAAAAACTACTAGACGGATTTGAATGAAACTTTTTTTGTTGTATAGCTATTAAGTCTGGGCAACATATAGGCTATAATTGATTTTGAAAACTGGAACACCTGATGAAGAACCATAACGGAACAGCTAAACTATAAGAAATATGGAAATGGTGCCTTAACAAAAGTCATTCAACCTGATGAGCATTTTCTGCTGACGTATAAAAATTGAAAATCTGGAACATCTGATGAATAACGCCAAGAGACCAGCTACACTATAACGTATATGGAAAAGGCGCCTTAACAAAACTTGATTAGTCTGATGAGCATTTTTTGTAGACGTATAAATGTCGAAGATCCGAAACATCTGAAACAGTTTGGAACACAAAAAGACTTTTCATCTAAGCGAAACTCACGCGGGCGAAGCCGCGGGCAACAGCTAGTATGTAGAATAAAAGAACAGAGGTGACTGATGTACTAAATATCTAGAGTAGTCATAAAAATAAAAGTATAATACACAAAATTGCTCAATAAAAATACTGACAAAATGTCGAAAAACTTTGACCGATACATACATTTGCATAAAAATCTTGACATTTGCGCGGCTATGCTTATTTTCGAGGTATTCCTCGAAGCGCAACCATTTTGAACCGCACCTGGCCAACCGCAACTTTTTTAATCCTCGAAACGCAACTAACGAGTTGCGCTCCGAGGAATACTAAAAAACATTAAAATTTTATTCTTCGAACCGCACCTATGACTAAAAACTAGTGAAGAGCATAAAGTAAACATAATCAATGATATCGATGATTTATTATTTTTATTTTAGATAGTGAAAAGAAATATTCGCTTACCGCACTAAATTGTGTGTGTATACATAAAGGATATTAAAAAATAAAACTCATGGATATAAAGAACATACGTATAATACCATAATTACAAGGTCATTTTGTGTGGTGTTATCGTAAATACTGTTGTATACATGGCGACACAGCAAGTCGTGTGCAGTGCTCCCGCGCCGCGTCGCAATCTTGCCAGAGATTACGATTCTCCATACTAACAAGAATTACTTATTTTTTAAAACCAATCTAATCTCACGAACCTACATAGTTTTCACATATAATACGAAATGACGCCTTTTAATCGATATCGATAGTTTCATACTAATTTAATTTTATCATAGGTGCGTTTCGAGGAATGAAATTTTAATAAATTTAAGTCCTCCTCGAAGCGCAATCTTTCAGTTGCGTTTCGAGGAATAAAAAAGTTGCGGTTCGAAAGGTGCGGTTCAAAATGGTTGCGCTTCGAGGAATACCTCTTATTTTCAGGTCAAATAATCATCGCACCCATTTTTGGCCGATAAAGATTACTATTATGATTAACTATGATTGCCTTAGCTTTTATTAAATTATGATGTTTGAAAATCCCTAAATATTAACTTTATATCTTTCTAGCCACGCTCCAGTTTCGCTCCCGTGGTAATTTCAAGTTAAAAAGTACCCTATGTGCTATTGCCTGTTTTTCTACCTGTATACCAAATTTCATCGAAATCCGTCCAGTAGATTTTGCGTGACTGAGTAACATATATCCTCACAAACTCACAAAGTCACAAACCCACATCCAACCTTTTCATTTATAATATTAGTAGGATGATTGAAAGACAAAACGAAATTTGATCACGATTTAGATTTTTAAATATCTACAAAAACCAGTATTAATTTTGTACCAACAACAAAATTAAAAAAGTAGAAAAAAAAAAACATTTTACTTGAAATTACTAACAAAACTTACCCACACGTGAGTTCATTGGCCGAAAGCTTTTACCGCTGCAATCAACGGATCACACGCTTCCGTTGCGGCGCACGCTACGCTTCCGGTTTTCAGTCCAGTAGGTACTAGTTTTAAAGTTTCTTTTTATCTACATGTAAAGGTTAATGAGGAATAAACTGATGGGTCTTTGATAAGATACAATTATATGTGGCTTAAGTTAGACTAAAGACGTTTATGATATGACTAGCTTTTGCCAAAAATTGCCGTTGTCCTACGGTCTTGTATATATCCATACCTAATTTCAAAAAGTGGGTTAGCGTAGCCGTGAAATCGTAATAGACAAGTTTTGCAATATTAGTATGAATATGGATGTAAAGGAAGTATGGATGGATTCACTACTTTGGAGTGCAAATTATAAATACATCAGGTGCCACATAAGCCATCGTTTTTTCCTCTAAATTATCACTACAGCTAAACTAAATTCTCCTTTAGTCGGATTCCTCATGACTGAGGGTCGTGGTCATTATATGGAATTACACACACACAACGACTATCTTGGCAATGTTAATGGAGTGGTTTGCCATAGCCTTCTCCATTTCACACACTAGCTGATAATAATGAACTAGAGTGCAGGTTTCCTCACGATGTTTTTCTTCAGCGGAACTAAACTAAATACTGGTTTATAAATAAATGAATTAAGAGTGTGGGATTATGAGTATAAATTATTTATTAGTGCGCATCGCTTCGAGAGTCCTCTCCAGCGGGAATTTCTGGATAAAAAGTACCTATGCTATATTTTATTCACGGTATTTAATATCCGTGTACCTGAATTTCCATTTCATCAATAAGCCCACTATTCAGCTAAGCGTGGCCATCGAGTTTTACGACTCTCGGCTCTGTCTACCCCGTAAAGGATAAAGACGTGATTCTGTATCTGTGTACCAAATTTCATCGAAATTAGTCCAGTTGATTTTGCGTGATTGTTAATGAATAAATAAATATATACGGACAAATCACACAGATTGAGTTAGCCCCAAAGTAAGTTCAAGACTTGTGTTATGGGATACAAACTCAACGATACTATATTATATAAAAAATACATACTTATGTAAATAAACATCCAAGACCCAGGCCAATCTCGAAGAGATCATTTTCCCGACCCGACCGGGGATCGAACCCGGGACCTCCGGTGTGACAGTCCGGCGTGATGACCGTTGGGCCACGGAGGTGGATTGAGCAACAAACAGCCAACATCTTCACAAGTATGTAGGAGTTCAAACTATGCTTTTGTAATATTTAGGGAGTAAATTGCATTAATTAAAATATGAATTAATATCAGTAGTAAAAAAGAAAATCTGATTTACCGGATACTCAATTAAACAAGAATTTTCTACTTCAAACGTTCGTTTTACTGAGCGTTTAAAATGAACAGTTAAAATATAACTGCTAATTGGGGGCACTAATCCAACTTATAATAACGGCTCACTCGTACTGCAGTGCAATTACGATTTTAAAATTTACTTTTATTTATTATTTCTGAAAAACTGCTCAAAAAATTAATTAAAACTACAATTCAATTTGCAAAAATGCTAGTCCCAGGTTATGCTGAAAGAAATTCTGACATTTTGCATTCATCTGCAATGGTATGCATTTATTAAAATAAAGTAAGATATACTCGTATTTTGTTTTTATTTGGTTAAATGATTTGAGTTAAATAATGAAGATTGTAAATAAGAAAATCAGAAACAAAAACATTGCTCTTGGTGGCATTTGCTTGGTGGCTGGTGGTAGGAAAAGGCCGTTGTTCTGCAATACGAGTCGCATGCAATATTAGGCCGCTTTACAAAACAAAATTGTGCGGGGCACATAGCTCGTAGAACAGATAGCCGTTGGGGCAGAAAAGTTCTCGAGTTGCGACCACGAACCGGAAAACGTAGTGTTGGCAGGCCTCCCACTCGGTGGACCGACGACCTGGTGAAGGTCGCGGGATGCGCATGGATGCGGGCAGCGCAGGACCGGTCGTTGTGGAAATCCTTGGGGGAGGCCTTTGTCCAGCAGTGGACGTCTTTCGGCTGAGAGAGAGAGAGACAAAACAAAATTAAAGACTATAAATATAAATAAGTGTGCGCAGCCGATACAATTGATGTAAGTTTCCTGTATTATTTATAACTAGCGTAGGCCTGTGACTTTGTTCCAGTGGAAATTTCGGGAAATCCTCTATTAGTGCTCCCCTACACTTCCTAAGGAACCTATATGACAAATTTCAGCTTCCTACGCCCAGTAGATTTGGCTGTGCGTTGTCTGTCAGTCAGTAACAGTAGAATTAAGAATTTTATATTACGTATTTATAATTGTACTCTCGCTTATTGAATTTATAACTTTCTATCTTATCGAGTGTATTAAATATTAATTCATTTATTCACCAAAAGATATTTACAAAGATAGGTGCTGGAGCCCTGTGCTAAGTAAGAACTTATGTTACAGGCAGTCCATTCTTGCAAGTGACATAATTTAATAACCAAGTTAAAATAAAAACAGAGTTTCTTAACTATCAATACATTTGAAAATAATGCTACCAAAATTTTTAATGTTTTAGTATGCGTGCTACTCCTAACAAGGACATGTGCATTTAAATATATATGTATACTTTTAATTATTTACATATGTTAAAATTACACTTAAACTTATACTAACTTACTTTTACTTATTACTTTAACTTACTGACTTTTTACTTACTTAATATTAATTCATAGCTAAGCAGATTGCAGTGGCCTCATAAGTATTTCTATACATTGTAAGTTGCAACTAATCAGTACGTAGACACGTATCTATTTCTACGAATATGTATATTTACTCAGAACTTTTACTGGGCAATAAAGCAAAGCTCTACAATGTAAGCTCGCAATTTATTCATGTCGGGTAGCGCCATAAAATGCTACTATGTCATTATTACAGAACTATCCGCCGTATTCTTCAGTTGTGGCTTCGTTACCAGCTACTTTTGGTAATGTACGAAAAAGCTTTCATCTTTATTGTTACTAAGTATATTTCATGTAAATTGCTTTTGTCGCGACGCGTCATCTGCGCGTAATATACAATTATTATTATGGTTCTAAGTGTCGACGACGTGTCTTGTTAAAACCTATGCCAGATTTTAAATTAGACTTTCAACAATACAATTATATTAGAAAACTAGCTTGTGCCCGCGGCTTCGCCCACGTGAATTTCTCACAGGTACAGTGCTTTTTCCCGGCGTGAAAGGTACCCTATGTCTTTCTCAGTACTTCTAATTATGTGTATGCGAAATTTCAGGTTGGTTCAGTAGATAAAGCGTGAAGGGGTAATAAACAAACAAACAAATTTATGTTTTGTGTGCTAGTGAATCGATAAAATCAAAGTATCAGAAAATATTCAAACTCTTAAAACATATAGGTATATTTTACCAAAGATTCCGCGAAAATCTTTGATCGCGCTAACGCGCCGTGTCGCAGATTCCGAATACATCCCTAAGAAATTCCTCAGTTTTGCCATCAAAGGGTATGAACGGAGTTATACCATAGACAGTGTATCCGATTGACTGCGCACATATTTTTTCAGAGTGCTTGGTTTCACCATCAGCTTCGCCCGAACGTCTGCCTTTGGAAGTGGAATTTCCTAAATTTTCTTAGTGCTCATCGACGCTATGTTATATAAATAACCTCTCTGCAATATTTATAGAATAAAAATAGATTTTATAAAATTGAACGATTTTTTTTGTGATCTGGATAAATATCTTGAGAAACGCTATTTATATTTTTAACATTATTAGGGATGTTGTTACTTTAATAATACCAGTTTCCTAAAAGAAAATTAACAAAATCGGTCGCAGTCGATTTTCACGAGAATTCCTGAATATTTTTCCAGAATATTTGAGCTAGTTGTCGTGTACGTGTCCACCTAACTCACAACTTAATATCAGTGAGTTGGTTTGTTTATTTAAATAAAATGAAGTTTGTTTCGTTGAAATACCAACGATTCGACCAGTTTATATTTAAATAATATTTGGATTCATGATTGCTATGCTGACTATGAGACCTGGGGATAGCTTATTAACAAAAATATGTATAGCAAAAAAGCGCACTTTGGCAAGGCGAGGTCTTTTTGTAGTGTCAATCCGACTACACGAGCGTTTCAGCTTATTTCAATAAACAGACCAACTGTTGGTCTGTTTATTGAAATAAGCTTTTTGCTATACATATTTTTGTTAATAAGCTACCCCCAGGTCCTCTTGTGGTAATTTTAGGATAGCATAGTAATCACATGAATCTGGTTTAAATATTGAAATATAAACTGGTCGAATCGTTGGTCTATTTCAACAGAAACAAACTTCATCTTTATTAATAGGTACACTTATTTATGAAATCTACTGACACAAAATCTCGATGGCGTATTCGCAAAATACAAATATGAACAATACCGAGGAATGCCGTCGCCGCGCGAACATGCCAGCAATTTTCCGAACAATCTAACTGAATGCGGAGGGGGTAGGGGGATAAGGGGGGGGGGGAGGTGATGTCAGTCAGAAACGGGATGGTATGACTTGTATAAATAGATAATTTTCAGGGTCGAATATTATCTTTTGTGTGAAAGATGAAAGTTTCAAGAGAGAGCGAAAATATTTTTTTTTTTTTTTATTTTTTGGTGCTAAGACCAAATTCCTGCGTCATTTCGTTATGTGGTTCATACGGACATCTGATTTGTCTTCATCATTATTATCCAAATAGAATAACAATTTTCACCCTACTTATTATGCATGAAATATTTCAGCACAATAGAAAATCCGAAAATGTGTCAAATATATTTTGCATTTATTTGATTACCTACCTACACAGACATCGAGACAGGTGACACTATCGTAATAGCAAATTACTTAAGGGAATTGAAATGAAATAGGTTTCGTTTCAGTAGCGTTTAATCTAGACATTGAATAGCAAGACGTCTCGTAGGTGTGTCAGATTATGTGAAGATTAAGAACAGATTTCGGTTATAAATACCTGCAGGACGCTTTACATTGCTCTAATATAAACTCTATTCTACAATGTGTCCCGCCACCAGTAGTGTCGGAGCTTTTAATGTTGTATGGCATTTTTTATGGACAAATCACTACCTACTCAAAACTTTTTTTTTTTATTTTTTTTTTTACTTATGTTTTAAAATAAAAACTTAACATTTAAATGGGCTAGTCTATTCACAAGAAGCTAATAATTCAAAAAAATACAAAAAAAAAAATATTTTTTTGCTTTTACGTTTTTCTTTTTTTTGCCCTTCAATGCCCTTCATATTGAAATATTTTTCTTATTTTATTGTTGTCTACATGATTAGCTTTTAAATGAGACAGAATATTTTATTTCGATAGCACTTTTACACGAGTAGTTATGATTGATTTAGTATAAGAGCCAGAAAAAAAAACAGATGGCTGCCATTTTACTACAGTAGAAGAAAAAAAGCTATGAGTGGTGATTTGTTAAAAAGAATGATGTTAATAAAAATGCCATATAACATACTATTAAAGGCTCCGACACTGATGACGGGACACATTGTATAAAAGTAAGATTTTAGTTTAAGCAGATAGCTACTTGATTCCATGATTTTGGAAATGTTGCGATAAAAATCAATATAAACTTAATTTTGATGATATTCATCGCAATCGAATTTGATCAAAATATTTTCAGCGATTGCTGTGCCCATGACTATCGGTCTAGCAAACTAGATCACTGAACTATAGGCAGTTAGTTTATTTAATTATAATCTTTCCGTCTGGAGTTATAAAGCACATTTTAAGTCTTACTGTCATGTAGGCAGCATTTAGGCAGTCAGTGGAGATTAAGGAATTACTTCAGTGGATAAGCCGAGACGACGCGATGGTCTTACGGTAGGTGTCGAAGCTTCTCCGATGCTATACGCTTCTGATAATCCTAACTAATATTATTCCTAACTAAAATTATAAATGCGAAAGTTAGTTTGTTTGTTTAGTTGTTAGTTTGTTTGTTTGTTACTCTTCACGCTTTATCTACTGAACCAATCTTCCTAAAATTTTGCATGCATATAGTTAGAAGTACGGGGAAGGATATAGGATACCTTTCATCCCGGAAAAAAACACTGTTCCCGTGGGAAATTCACGCGGGCGAAGCCGCGGGCAAAAGCTAGTTCACAATTAATTAATAACAAATTAGAGAAATCAACTTTTAATTAGTCCACGTAATGGTTTTATGTAAAACTTTTCACTTCTGTGTAAATTTCGGGACAAAAATTAATGTGCTATACGGTTATATTCTACCGTGTACCATATTTCATCAAAATCTGTCTAGATTCGAAGATCTTGCGTGATTGATAACACACATCCGTACATCCTCTCCTATTACAAACTTTGTCATTTACAATATTGGAAAGATAATAGGTATATCTGGGTAGTGTATTTTTTCTTTGCCTGGGTTGTCCCTACGATAAAAAAACATAAATGACGTCACCAGACCGGAATAAAGAAACCCGAAATATGAAAGTAGAGAAGTATCTTTAGCACTTATTACAAGGTCAATGTCAAGGGCGTCTATGGCGCACGAGGAAACAGCTAAGATATCTAAAAAAAGAAATGTCTTCATCCTATTTATATAGAATCACGTTTTTATCCCTTACGGGGCAGGCAGATCCAAGAATCGTGAGACTCGAAGGCCACGCTTAGCTGAATAGTGGGCTCTGATGGAATGGAGATTCAGGTATAGTGACAGGTTGCTAGCCCATTGCCTATATGAGTGATAGAGGAATCCCCAGTTTAAAGCCCTTTCCCTCGATTGACTTTAATAATCTACGCGGGAAGAGAAGCAGCTGGCACATTCTATATTTTTCATGGAAGCATTCATCCTATTTACCGTTAATATTATAAATGCGAAAGTTTGAATGTGTGACAGTATGTATGTTTGAATATAACACTTAAGGTACTTTTTCTTCACACAGCCGCCGTAGAGCCGGGGTCGCAACTAGTATAGTAAATAAGAGCGATTATTGTAAAGCATGCCTGCTCGATTATGTTATCTGATACTTGTTAAAAACTTTATGAATAAGTTGTACTCAAAAGGTGTTCACTTTCATTACTACGGTCATTAAAAATAATATTTAAAATCTTGAGGATTTTGGTCTCCCAGATGGTTTCTGCCAAACTATCTCGTGTGATTTCAGGATACCTGAAATATACACACATAACAACATACAGGCCGACATTATTAAACAGGTGGTCTCCTAGGTAATCATCCACCTGGCAAATCTGCCAATGGATAATTTTAATACACCCAAATGTGAAATTTGATATAATCAGTCATTACTCAGGTGACCAAAGTGGAATAAACCCATTATGTAGGTAAAATTTAATTAGAAAGTAACCATTGATTTAACTCAGACAGCGATCGTAATATTCCATGAAATATTAACAGGAGCCCCATCATTCTAGCTGTCAGAATTTGAAGTTTGTTCCTGGAGCGAGAGGCGGGTAGTGCGACTGCGCCTTCGGGGCTTTTAATATTAAAGCTCGCGAAAATTGGATGTGTGTCAAGACAACTAGACTGCCTAACTGTCTTTTTGAAACTCACAATAGGTTTGAAATAACTAGTTATTTCTAAGCCTGCGTAAGCCCACAGGAAACAGGAACATGACGAATTAAGTTATATACCTAAATGAGCTTTGCTAAATTTTTGAGGTATTTCTCGAAGCGCATTTATTTTTAAAACAACAAAACTATTTCTTGATGCGTACAGCAAAGATATCAATAACAAAAGAAAGGTGCGCTTCGTAGAATGGTTTAGGTGCGCTTCATTTGGTGCGCTTGAAAATGGATGCGCTATGAGGAATAAATCTGTAATTTGTTTGTTTGTTTGGAATAACTTTATTTCACAAATTACGCAATACAACACTTACAATTAACTTTACTTAACAGAAGTGATGGCAACTGCGTATTTACCCCATGAAGGGATATCCTCCAGTCAAGCAAAAAATTACGTATTTCTATTAAAAATGTCCATTAATTTAACAGCTGCTTAAAATACGAGTATAATTCGCATGTATTTTCATTCATAATCTTATATCTTTCTCAGAATATTTTTGTAAAACACACATTGTTTTATAAACAAACTACCTCCCGAGTTGCGCAATACAATACATCCAAAAAATATCAAAATCACATTAAAGAAGTATTTTCTAAATAATTTAGACTCATCTAGTTTCTAAGTAGGTATTGATATAGTATGGTATTAAGTTATTTTATAGGATAGATGTAAACTTACACTAGTAACATAAAGACAAACCTCAGGGTTTTTATATGTTATTATTTTCAACTTAAGTTAAGTAGGTATGTACTTTTATTTGATAAATAAATAATAAAAAAAAAAAAAAACATAGGTTAAGTAGATAAAAGCGATCATCCCACAAGTATTCGTTAGCGAGTTACACGAGCCTCCGGGTCAAGGTCACGCCCACAGCCGCCGATCGACACGATTCCCTTTGTCCCCAGGGGATATGAAAAAATAACCGATATCCTCCAATGGGGGTATCCTCGAGAGAATTTTGGATTATTTCTTCTTCTTCTTAGCGTGTCGATGCCATTCCAACGATCCATTCTAATCGTACCCGAAAAGTGTTCCGCCACTTTTACGGCATCGTGGTTGGCCGCCATGAGGTCATCCAGAGTGGAGATGTTAGGCCACAGGGGGCAGGATAACAGGTGCTCCATAGTTTGAGGAGAGACATCACAGTCTCACACATTACTGAAAGACGTGTTCAGTGATATTCTTATTCATTGCACGACTCATTACGCCAAGCGTGTGAAGCTCTACTCTCGTTATGTGTTTTTTAAGTTATTTATCATTTAGGAAATTAGATTTTTTTTGAAAACCGAATATACTCTATGATCGAGTTTACTGCTGTACCCCATAAGCATAAATCGCTATTCTATTCCCATTTTTCCCAAGTAGGGGCAAATGAGGGGAGGAGCAATGGGAATAGACTGTCGCTGATACGCACGAGCTTTTCTATAAGCTCCAAAGACAGAAACTTTCTAAACAGTATTACTGAATAAAATGTTTTTACTTTTCCTGGTAGGGATAGAGATTTCATTCCTTTACCTTACCTCCCACATTTATAGAGTGTTCTTTGTTTTTCGTAATATTCATTCATTATTTTGTATTTTAAATGAAAGCTTTGCGTGTATTACTTTGACAAAAGGTTAGCATAATATTTTCATTCATAAAAACTAGTAATTTTCCTTTCTTTTCATAGATGCTTTACATACAATGTTTTTATTTTTTCCTCTAAACTAAAAATAATAATAATAACTAGTTTACACAAGTTTACATTTTACGGTCATAGCTTTTGGTTGCCTATTTTTTTTTCAAACCTGATGTAACGTATGCATCATTGATTTTATATAAATTTGAACTTTATACTCATATACAGTATACACAGTATACAGTCCTTGAAAAATATGAATATAGATAGACCGAACAACAAAGTGATAAAATAAGGGTTCTTTTTCTTACTAAAAATAGAATGTAATAAACTAAATAAAAGATGGATGATCTAGATCCTAACTATCAAGCAAAAAGCTTAATAAATATAATATTTAGACAACATAAAATGATGAAAATATATTTTATACCCTAGCAACGGAAAGGCGAACGAAAAGTTAGTAAGACCGGTAATTAAATGAACGCTAATTGAATTCGGTAATGAATTGAGTCAAGGCCCAATAACTTGATGCAAATTAAATAAAGTTACCATTCGTTTGCTAGTTTAGTTGGAAACTGCCCAAAGTGACCACACAATGTAGGCTCTAGCGAATTCCCAATGCCATTTAATTTTAGCTTTTAATACAAATTAAATAAGGTCGTCGTTAGGTAAGCTATTGATAGAAAAGTATTACATTTTGAACTACGGCGGTGTACCTCGTCCCGTCAACTTTCAACAAATAAACGACCCACGACTTTTAGTTTGTATTCAAATAATGTTACTATAGATTTTGTCCGAAATTTTGGTCGTATTATTTAACTAGGTGTTTGAATTCTTTATTTATTTTTCGGGGTCTTACAGTGAAATATCAACAACATATAAATTTTCTATTACATTAAGCCTATGCTTATTACATGAATCCTGATGACCTCTGTGGCCCAACGGTCATCACGCCATGCCGGACTGCCACACCGGTCCCAGGTTCAATCCCCAGTCAAGATGGAAAATGATCTTTTTCAGATTGGCCTGGGTCTTGGATGTTTGTCTTTATATGTATTATTAAAATAGAACTAGCTTTTGCCCGCGGCTTCGCCCGCGTGAATTTCCCATAGGAACAGTGCTTTTTCCCGGGATAAAAGGTACCCTATGTCCTTCTCAGTACTTCGAACTATGTGTATGCGAAATTTCAGATAGATTGGTTCGGTAGATAAAGCGTGAAGAGGTAACAAACAAACTCACTTTCGCATTTATAATATTAGTTAGGATATAGTATCGTTGAGTTAGTATTGTGTCCCATAACACAAGTCTCGCACCAATTTTGGGGCTAGCTAAATCTGTGTGACTTGTCCGTATATAAAAATATCCGCCTATCCTAATAAATCTAATCTATCTACTCAACTTCTTCAACTTACCGAAGGTGTTTTAGGTGACTGGTGTCAGATTTTTTCAAGTCGGAAAGGCATCTGACAAGGAAACTACTTTACATCTTGCGTCCTAATATTTGTTTACTAGTAAACTGAATATTCAACTAGTAGTTACCCCACGATGTTTTTCTTCACCGGTGTATGTAGTGATCGATGAAAATAACCGTACATAAGTGAGGTGGACGTACAAACTCAGAGGTGTACAAATGGCCTAGGATTCGAAACCACGACCCTACATAGTTGGGAAATGGTAAAGAAGAATATGGGACACGACACGATATTACCAACGTTGGCTTTGATAATATCTATTAGGGCTTATGTCCCATGAAACTTAATAAACACTGGTTAAAAAATAGTAAAACTTACTATGTAGTAATCCAACCCTTAATAATTGCCAAACCACAAGCCTTTTGGATCAATTCTGACCGCAGTCATTATCAAGTAATTTGTATTTTACCTCAAATTACTTGTGTGTAACAGTAGATACACAAGTAATTTGTGGTAAATAATACAATGTACAATAAAATACAAAAAGACACAAGCAAATGGAATAATGATCGCTTCTTTCGATTACTACAATTCCAAGGGTGACCGAAAGAAATCACGCAAGCTTGGCATTTGTCACGAGTTTATTGGTCACGCACTTTCCGTTATTTAATCTGTGGTTGTTTAAACACTTCCATGTCTGAAATTAATTTATTTAGTAGTAACTTAAATGGAATCACCCTTTAATTGCGACGTTATCGCCTTTCATAGCATTTATCACATAATATTTTGTATTATGATTACAATAAGTTTTGAGCAAAGATTTATATTTTTTCAAAGCGTAGTTCTAATTTTATTTAGATAAGTTTTATTTAACTTAGAACTAAGCTTTGCAAAAAAAGGCAAAAAAAAAAATAACCACGTGAAATAAACAATTCACACCAGAGTGTACAGTCTAAGGTTGGGTTCATGTTGGGTTGCACATGGGTTTCACAATCTTACTTTGACAGTAACTTTTAGCCAAAATATGACTTTCACCAGTTGTCAAATTGTATGACCAAAGTAAAATCCTAATATAAATTTGACACTGACCTTAACAAAAACTTCAATTTCGGTGCAACCGGTAAATGATAATATTTCACCAGTCTTTTGGGTACTCTACTTTATTCTTTATTCAGTAGCACACAAAAAAGGTTACAATCAAGAGAGCGAATAAATAGAGTTCACAAAAGTATATATGATCGTAACCCAAACATATGCATGCCTAGCATGGTTTTAACTTCAAATTTGAGTTTGAAGTTAAAACCTTAACGTTAACGTTTAACTTTGAATTATTATACACTAGAGTAACTATGAAAGCATCAATTAAAGACATGATTTTAAACACGATAAAAAATATGTAAAAAAAGAGAGCAATAAGTGAAAGTATTGAAAGTTACTTAAAATACTAAGTGAATAAACTGTAATAAATCTAGTTATTGGTGGTATTATCCTTAAGATGAGAAATTATCTGCCGCTGAAACTTATATAGAGAAGAGTGATAAATGTCTATATCTCTACTATACGACGATGAAGAAAAAGGTGTGAAATTTCTCACTATAGTGACAAGAGATAGCCTCAGGTGTAGGACAAACTTGCCAAGTGTGAAGTTAGTCAGTTAGTGGCTGTGTTTGCGTTGTTTATTAAGTTTGCACTCCATAACTCCGTAACTAAGCGTAAACAAACTTCAACTTAATTATAGATATCTTCGGTATGTTTGTTCGAATATGTTTTGTTTACACGCAAATAACTTCCTATAATTTAGATATACTTTTAGTCTAATAGTTGCTTGTTGCTATTCGGGGCTCCATTCGCATGGGAATTTCTATAAGGAAGGTGAAAAAAAATTTCTTTGAATTTAAAGAAATCTAAAAAAACGACTGACATCTCGGTGATATATAATAGTAGTTTATGCAACTGATACATAATGAGAGGCATTAAAACATGAGTGTGCTTTCATAATAATATCACACGAGTGTTTTAATGCCTAATTATGTACAGTTGCATACACTACTTTATCTTCACTTATGCGTGCGCGAATGTGTTTTTCACAAACTGTGCATGCCATGCGTGCGCCTCATTTTGACATTCAGCCTAAAACCATAGCCTAATTTAATAAATTAAAAAGTAAAAGTGTAATATAAAAATTAAAAAGTTATTTTATGATACTGCTGGCAGTACTATAATGACTTTTATTTTTTAATTTATGTATGTGCGTTTATAATGCTATAAAGTACGTCTTTATAAAATCATCTTCAAATTCGTAATTCGAATATTTTGACATGAGTGTAGATAAAATATTTTTCGTATTATTTTCGATATGTAATCATTTGTATTTTGTGTGTAAAAGATAGAAACCTTTCATCATACAAGTCTATTGTTTTAGAAATAAAAAAAAATTCTGATTTGATTTGTTTGCATCAACGATGGGAATCAAAAATATGTGTTTCCGTTAACAAAGTTATATATAAATATATAATGTATAAAATCATTTCGTTGAGAGATATTTTAACTATATACCTATATATTAAGTCACAATGTTACAATCCTTAATTTTTTGGTGCAATAAAGTATGTTTACTTACTTACTTACTTATAAAGTTGGATGTTGACTGGCTGGCTGACTAGTTGGTTGAAATCATCGAAGCTAAATGAAAAAACTTGAAATTTCGCATGAGAAATTTCATAATCTTTATCCTTTGGTCTATGGATATTGGATATTTTGGATAAGTCCATGTTGTAAAGTATCTAAGGAAATCTCTGGCATGAGAGTTGATTCCATAATCTGCATATACCATATTTTGTACACACAAAATATGGTATATGCAGGTTATGGAATCAACTCTCATGCCACAGATTTCCTAAAAAATAAATAATAATAATAAATATTTTGTAAGAATTAAAACACACGTTTTAGTTCTTACAAAATATTTATTTCATTAAATAAAACAAATGTTCTATAAAAAGACATTTATTACTCGTTTCATTACAATAAAGACACGCAATGCTTTTTTACAATTATTTATTTTATAAATACACTAGAATCCATGCCTCATAAGTACATACTTTTATGTTGTACGCTACAATTTTATCATAGTCTTTATTAATTGTATTCAATTAAATGATATATCTACTTATATATAAACATATAGGGGTTCTATGTATGTTACGTGGTCATATCAAGCACGCATATTTGCTCAGGCACTAATCATATACAATATCTAATATTGGTAAATATTCATATTTTATTCATTACAAAAATGAATTTCAAATTTTATATCTATACAAAGTATTGACGATATAAAAAAGTATGTTCCAATCAGAAATACTACATTCCGAAAACAAATCAGATTTTTAATAACATGCTAATGATTAATTTTTAACGTATTTCTAATAAAATGACCAGATCTCATGGTCATGGCCATTTTTAAAATTATTTTGATAAATTTTAATGATATGATAGATTTAGATGAAAGATACATTATTTGATAAGAAATGATGATAATTAGATATGAATAGATATGCACGAATAAATATGTGAAGGTTTCTATGCGACCCTTTTACATGGAATTTTACTTACCTACATAATTATTTCTACAAAAATAACTACGGGTAGTCTATGTTCCCAGACCCAGAATATTTATCTATTTTTATACTTAATAGAAAGTTTCATCTAAAATGCAATTTTTTATGTCAAATCAAAGAAAGTACTGCGTATCTAAGTACTACGTAAGTACTTCATGCATATAGATGCATGAAGTACTTACGTAGTACTTATCAGTACCATGACTTTAGTAATAAGAAACTGTTTGTCTAAGAAAATATTTTTTTCAGTGTCACGCACGTGACAATTTTTTATCAAATTCGATAATTTTTTACTTAAATTATTTCTATCAGATAAATTTTCTAGATCATAAAAATGCTTTTCAAAATGTATAAAGTCAAAGTACCTTTATAGCTGTTATAGCGAAATGGCTAAGAAATATAGCTATATCTAATACTTATTTTATCTAATAGTAGAGATCAATTCTATACGCATTGCCGTTTTCAGTTTTTATATATATATTTTTTAAATATGTATATTCTTTTCAAAATAATATGCAAAGCAGCACCTTTTTCAAATAAATGTAATTTTTCCCTGATTCTGTTTGGTTCTTAATATTTTTGAGTAAAATATATAGTATGTAAAAAGATTTAGATCCAAAAATTGGTCACAACGGGACGTTTGTAAATTTTAGGACGATTACAGATAAATTCAAAGTCCGGAAGCTGATTTTATAATAATTAATTTGAACATATCGTAATTTAAAATATAACTCGTATAATTACACTTTTGCTTTGAATTAATACTTGTCATCTAAAATCACATCAAAATACATGACAAATAGATCCGTACTATAAAAATAGTATTTATTCACAAAACTCCTATTAAAGCCCGTTCCATGCAATACGCGGTTATTAGCTTGAGATTCCAGACACTATTATCTTTTTATTCTAAATCTAAGTTCAGTGAAAATCTTTGTCAAAGTTCATTTTTTATAAATAACGGTAAAGAAATCAATTTATTTTACTCATACACAAAAGACATAAAAATGAATTGATATTATGAAAACTGATGAAGCAAAGTTTAACCATTGATCAATGTGAAAATTTACAAAAGTCTAAAAGTTTTAATAGAGTTTTCAATAGAAATTATAGATATAATTATAGAAAATCCGTAGGTAAAATAAATTTTAAAATAGATTTATAGATATTAGTGTCTTGAGAATAAAGCTCTAATCACACGCGATAATCTGACACCAATAATATAGAATATCCATAAAATGTGCACATAAAGTTTATACAAAATTATGTTTCCGATATTATTATGCGTAATCATTTGGATATGTATACAATTATATGTATTTTTTACATTATAATTTTTTCATTTATTTACAAATTACTACTGCAAATACTGACACTAATGATATATTCGTTGTATCATATACGATAACATATAGTACCTACTATATCTACAGTAAGCGGGTAATCTTCAGCATTTTCATATAAATTAAGTTCTTTCTTAATTTTTTCCTGCACTTACTTACCTATATTAAATTTGTTTATTACAAATTTACGTCCAAATTGTAATATATACTACATGAAGCGCTTCTAACTCCCGCAAAATAATCACTTTTATTACTATTACTATCACATAATAATATTATATATTTAGATTATGTGCTATCGTGCTTCGAGCTAAGAGTAAAGGTACAGATTTCTAATATTCTAGATATTTTTAACTGTTCCCTTTTGCTTGCAATATGTATACTAAAAATAGCAAACTACGTTCGTATTATGATACTGATATTTAATGAATTATGAATAAATATGAAAGTCTGTACCTTAAAAGCTTTGAGCATGGATAGGATACAAACACCAATATTGATCAGAGTCCTTCGTGGTAACCCTTTGAACTGATAGTGTTTAAAGCACATGCATTTCGAATGCCAAAATCATTTTAAGTAGAAGATCAAAATTTTAGTCACAAGAGGTTACTGGTGAATTTCCAACTATATTTTTGAATTGAATCTTTGGAAAAATCCAGTATAGCAATGAATAATAAAATCCGGTGACTTCCTTGATAAAAAACCAAGTCAAAACTTAAAATTAATTGATCTATCAATTCAATGATACGGATTTGAACAGACCATTATCAATTCGACCTATTCTATTTATTTCGTTCCTGCACGGATGTATTTGGAGATTATAATTGTAAATTGTACGAGTTTAAAAATAATAAATTCTATCTGTCGTCTCAAAATGCACGTGCTTCTGACTATTCTTTGGGAGCACAATCAACAACCATCATGGCGAACTTTTACTCTTAATTTTCAGTTGACTCTTCACCACACTCTTCGGAGTTTCAACTTTGTCTTCGTCATGAGGCTCGTTGATTTCAGGTATCTTTTGTTTGGGGGCGTCAGACGCTTCTCTGTCTGCTTGTGTGAGTACTTCTTGTACGTGTATGGTCAGTTCTGGTCGTACTACTTGTGTGAAGGGTAGAAGGGCTCCGGCCACGTCCATGGTGTTGTTTATGTTCCTGTGCCATAGCTCCAGCACGACGCTGCGCCGTTGCTACTTGTACCGAGGCGGTCCTAGCCAGCCGCAGCCGAACACCTGCCAAAATGACAAACAGTCAATCCCTAATGTCAAATGAATCCTATAAGTAGTTGTGTAAGGATCATTTTTAAATATTTAAAAAATGAGAAATGGACCATTATTCCGATTCATACGTGGCTGTTTTAGACCCCCTAATATCATTTTGATCCGAAGGTTGGCTGGAAGATTTACACTTGATATTTAATCGCTGAAGATTTATAGAATTATATAGAAGTTATCCAAACTAATATTATAAATGCGAAAGTGAGTTTTTTTCTTTATTTGTTTATTTATCTGTAACCTCTTCAAGCTTCAGCAGTTGAACCAATCTTCCTGAAATTTCGCATATACATAGTTATTGATTGATTGATTGAAAGTGAATTTGTTTGTGTGTTTATTTATTTGTTTGTTTGTTACCTCTTCTCGCTTTATCTACTGAACCAAACTTCCTGAAATTTCATAGACACATAGATACCAGTACTGAGAAGGACATAGGAAACACCACTGATCTCGTGGGAAATTCACGCGGGCGAAGCCGCGGGCAAATGCTAGTAGTATCATCATAACATTTTTCAAGCTTCATTACTTAGCTAACTAAAAAGGCTAATTTGTATTGTAACAAAATATATTGCAAGTACTCGTACATTGCATTGCAAAATGTTAGCAATCTCCTTCAAATTTAAATTACATTTATTCTTACCAGTCCTATCATGTAAAGAATCTTCACAGTATTTTTTGTTGAATTTTGTTGAAAATAAATCAAATATTAGTTCAAACCTAAACATTTTAAAGTAAAACATTTATTAACCACGAAAGTAATTTCTTAAAAAGTCTATTTTTATTTATATTGTTGTAAAATCATAAAAAGACATGGTAAGATATGATAGGACTGGTAAGAATAAATGGAGTTTACATCTTATTATTCAAATTTATGATAGTAATTAATCTAAAAATGTAATCCATTTATTCAAATTGCTAATGCTCTTAGAATACAAGAAGATATTCTTAATTATACAACTTTTGATCTCTCACTCTTACTTCAGCAAGACGTAGTAAAGTTTTAAGTACCTACTATATTTTTCTGAGTAGTTTTAAACTATAAGCCTTTGTTAAAATAATTACTAGAAAGGAAGTTCACGAACTACATAAAATATTAAAACTCAAAGTTTTCAAGACTTATAGCTTTACGAGTGACTATAATAAATTTGACGTGACAAGACCTGCTGTATCAGTTGGTAAGCAGCACTCCGCCCTGGCTTCGATCGAACATACATAAATAGTAGCCATGATGAAAGAATTTTCAAAATCTACCTCTCACAAATTTTACCTCTTTATAATATTAGTATAGATTAGTATACATTAGTACATATAGAGTGGTATTTTTTGGAGATGCAATGTCGAATTTACTAAATCATTTATTTGCATAGTAACGAGAAATCGTTAGATGGCCCATAAGTGTGTTACTTAGGTCATGGACGAGAGGCATGATGCCTCATAACCCGATTGAACCACATCTTAATACTGATAAATTGTCTTGTACACGGTGATATAGACGGCAATTGCGCTCGAGTGGCTATCATCGGCATATTTCTTCTTCAGAAGATACAAAGAGACAGATAAACTTACTTGGCAGACTACCAAAGCAAACAGCAGTAGTACTAACAAAGCGATCACTACCTACAACACTCCGAGTTGCGTGAGAGCGAAGACGTATAGCGTGACCGAGACATCAGTAAACCCCATAAGAACGAGGACTACGATAAAGAATAGACGCGTTTCTTCTTCAGAAGCTACAATGAGACAGATGAACTTACTTGGCAGACCACCAAAGCAAGCAGCAGTAGTACTAGCAGGGCGATCACTCCTCACACCACTCCGAGTTTCGTAAGAGCGAAGATTTATAGCGTGACCGAGACAGCAGTAAACCCCATAAGAACAAGGACTACGGTAAAGAATAGACGCGTTTCTTCTTCAAAAGCTAGAAAGAGACAGATTAACTTACTTGGAAGACCACCAAAGCAAGCAGCAGTAGCACTAGCAAGGCGATCACTCCCCACACCACGCCGAGTTGCGTGAGAGCGAAGACGTATAGCGTGACCGAGACAGCAGTAAACTCCATAAGAACGAGGACTACGATAAAGAATAGACGCGTTTCTTCCTCAGAAGCTAGAAAGAGATAGATGAACTTACTTGGCAGACCACCAAAGCAAGCAGCAGTAGCACTAGCAAGGCGATCACTCCCCACACCACGCCGAGTTGCGTGAGAGCGAAGACGTATAGCGTGACCGAGACAGCAGTAAACTCCATAAGAACGAGGACTACGATAAAGAATAGACGCGTTTCTTCCTCAGAAGCTAGAAAGAGATAGATGAACTTACTTGGCAGACCACCAAAGCAAGCAGCAGTAGCACTAGCAAGGCGATCACTCCCCACACCACGCCGAGTTGCGTGAGAGCGAAGACGTATAGCGTGACCGAGACAGCAGTAAACTCCATAAGAACGAGGACTACGATAAAGAATAGACGCGTTTCTTCTTCAGAAGCTAGAAAGAGATAGATGAACTTACTTGGCAGACCACCAAAGCAAGCAGCAGTAGCACTAGCAAGGCGATCACTCCCCACACCACGCCGAGTTGCAAAACGTATAGCGTGACCGAGACAGCAGTAAACCCCATAAGAACGAGGACTACGACAAAGAATAGACGCGATTCTTCTTCAGAAGATAGAAAGAAAAGATGAACTTACTTGGCAGACCACCAAAGCAAGCAGCAGTAGCACTAGCAAGGCGATCACTCCCCACACCACGCCGAGTTGCGTGAGAGCGAAGACGTATAGAGTGACTGAGACAGCAGTTAAAACTCCATAAGAACGAGGACTACGATAAAGAATAGACGCGTTTCTTCTTCAGAAGCTAGAAAGAGACAGATGAACTTACTTGGCAGACCACCAAAGCAAGCAGCAGTAGTACTAGCAAGGCGATCACTCCCCACACCACGCCGAGTTGCGTGAGAGCGAAGACGTATAGCGTCCGATGACACCATTGGTTCGGCTCAAATAGCGTTGGCGCGTAGTCCGGCCACATGATGCCCAGTGTCCAATAGTTTCCGAATGCAAACCTGTGTAAAGGAAAATAAATTATTTTTCACAATACTCATATCATCATCAGCTTCCCATGACCCACTGCTGGATATTAGCCCACGTATCAGTTCTAGTCATTTATTATATTCTTAGACTATGCCCATCGTCGTCATGACCATTCATCATTTTATTGTAATGAATCAAGTCGTGAGAAGTCGGTCTTTGGCTTTATTTCATTCACATTATATAAACTTCACTGGCTCATGCCAGAGCCCGGGACTTTGTTCACTTGGGAATTTTGGAAAATCCTCTCTTAGTGCTCCTGTACGCTCCCTTGGGAATCTACATGCCAAAGTTTCCTACGGCCAGTAATTTTGGCTGTGCGTTGTCTGACAGTCACTCAGTCAGTCAATTTACGAAATGATTTTATATAATATTCATTATTATAAAATTTATTCGATCACAAGTTATTCACTAAAGTCAACAATTTCCTTTCAGCACATTTACTGGGTTTCATATAGAGAGGTGTATGATTGGAGATTAAACTCCGTAACAGCAGTATTTCAGCTTTACTGCACACACTGCACCGTTTGCAGATTTCATAGTGGGGAGAGAGGAAATGTGGGGAGGGAGTGGCAAAAGAGCACCTGTGATATATTAATCGTTTCACAGCTAAGCTGTATCGTCAGCTACAAATCAAGTTACCTTGGATTAATATTTATTTTTGGATTTTTGTGCATCTCAGATGAAATTAGTACTAAAGTACTCTCATATAGAAATTAGATATGGTGAAAAAATTCCATGCGAGCAGGACTTGAACCCACGACCGTCTTTATACGACCTTGCTCTTCCAAGTGAGCTATTGCATTTCAATCCTGCACATCGAAAAATCTTTACCATATCTAATTTCTATATGAGAGTACCTTGGATTAATCTTTATCAAGGGTAGGTTGACGTTCTTGACTGTCAAACAAACTGTTCAAATAAAATACGTATATTTATCAAGCACGGCGATGATGAGTCGACACTAACGACATTTTCAAAGACTTCATTGTTTCTGATGGCACATTTATCTTAGGTCTCGTCATTAAAATTCGGGCAGTTAAAAAAATTGACGCCATTGTTCGCTAAATAACAGAGTATCTTGATAAAAATAAGAAATTTTAGTTGAACTTGTGATTGACGTGATGATGAAACCGCGTCTACTTTTAGTATTTATATCGGTATATAAAAAAAGAAAACAAAAAAGTTGATTTAAGATAAGGCTTATAACGCGCTTCTTTGAATAAATAAATTAGTAATATTTAAAAAGTTTCAACCTACAGTAAATAATTACCTACATACTCTTCATACATTGTACATTTACTTACATATCTACCTACTTATATTATAATAAAAAAATGAAAAAAGTGAATTTTTAAATAATCTGATTAAACTCAAAAGTAAAAGTCCATTAGCAGATATAAAAAGTAACAACATTTTGTTATCAGACTAGCAGACGACTGATCTAAAATTAATATTCTTTAACAAACATCACGCAAACTTTTAATAAAGACGTTGTCTTTGAAAGACAATCTTAAAGAGATAAAATCAATTTAGTGATAAATCAGAAGTTAAGGCAACTTACTTACAAAGTCTCAAAAAATTATAACTGAAAAGAATAAAAAGCTTTTGGAAAGTCCAAAAGTTGGGCGTTTAAGATCACCTTCATTTGGTGAAAACAAATCGGCTTACGACTGGGACGAAAATATTAAAATTGTGTTATTGTACGAAGTTTTCCACAAAAACATATTTAATCATGAAGAATGCGATTGTTATATTTTAAGAACCCAACTTTTTTTCCTTTCAAAAGGACTTAGAAAATTGTTGCAAATTAGCGTCCTTTTAGAGCTTTGTGCGCAAGTTATTGATAACGTAAACGTTTAAAAATACATTATATTAAGATTAACATAGAAATGATAGAGATATTATAATAATGTTCTTTCGTCTTTTTGCTACATAGATTTATTATAGACTAGCTGTTGCCCGCGGCTTCACGCAATGGTAAAATTAATCAAAAGTGATATTTCATTCAATAAACGATCTTCATTTGCTCGTTATCTAGAATTTCCCGCGTATCACCACTCCCACCCCGAGTCATTCTTTGTCCTATCCCGTGTCCTGTCTCTTTATACGTCAGTAGAAAATGCTCTTCAGGTTCAACGACTTTTGCTAAGGCCCCATTTCCATTTATTTTATAGAGTAGCTGGTCTCTTGGAGTTCTTCATCAGATGTTTGATAATGTTCAATTTTTATACGTCAGCAGAAAATGCTCATCAGGTTGAAGGACTAAGACTTAAGGCGCCATTTCCATATATGTAATAGTGTAGCTGGTCTCTTGGAATTAATTCTTCATCAGATGATCCTGATCTTCGATTTTTATACGTCAACAGAAAATGCTCGTCAAATTAATAAACTGTTGCAAAGGTACTATTTCCGTATTTCTAATAGTTTAGCTGTTCTGTTAAGGTTCTTCATCAGGTGTTCCAGTTTTAAAAGTTTTCAATTATAGCTTTTATGTTGCCCAGGCTTAATAGCTATACAACAAAAAAAGTTCCATAATGATTTTGATACGGATACTCAAGCGTATTCCGTATGAAGTCGAAACTAGTCGGCAAATCCGGCTAGCAAGACGCGTGAGTATCCGTATCAAAATCATTATGACTATTTCTCACGTTAGTTTTAAACAATTAAAAAAAAGTTCCATTCAAATCCGTCCAGTAGTTTTTGCGTGAAACGCGTACATACATACAGACAGACAGACGAAAAAAAAAATGTTTGCTTTTTAGGTGTCCCTCTATCCATTTCAGTCAAAAATACTAAAAGTACAGACAAAATATTTTTACTGTTTTATTATATGTATCTATAGACTAGCATAAAACCTAGGTATATCTTTGATAAAGGCAATTGCCTTTCTCAAAGATATACCTAGACAGCAGACTTAAGTCTGCTTGGTGTTCTTATAATCTATTTCCTTAATTTTTAGTGACACTGGCCACTAATGAAACTAATGTTGATGATTGATGTGAGAGGTATTTTAAGATTCCTTGCATTCCTCCGAGTGACATACCTAAGCTATGTAAATTGTCAGTCGTGTTTTTTTATTTTTTAATAATAATCTTGTTTATATAGGTATACATTACATTTTAACTTACCATCCCATAAGAAAAACAGTGAGCGTGTACGCCAACACTCTCTCGGGGATGCTGGGCGAGGAGTTGGAACTCCTGCTGGCCAGCTGAGCCCACAGCAACCAGCAGATGCCGGCCCCGCCAGCCGCGCCGCCGACCACCATGTACACCGGGATCCGGGGCTCGGCTGGGCAGTCGCGGATGTATTGGACACCTGGGACGAAAGAATGTCAGGGGGGTTAAAAAGGCTACTTTCTCCACCAACACCATTTCTCATTTCCTAAATATTAGTATGAATTACAAAATATTTGAAATAACTTAATTTCCCTAAACTAACTAACTAAACAGGTGAACAGCTATGTATATCTCGGACAACTGATTAAACTGGGACGAGACTCTATGTTTGCGGAAATGGATAGAAGAGTCCGAATGGGATGGGCGGCCTTTGGAAAACTGAAAAACGTTTTTAAATCAAGATCCTTACCGCAGTCTCTGAAGACGAAAGCGTTTAATCAGTGTGTACTGCCGGCTATGACGTACGCATGCGGAGATGGACCTTGACCTTGACGGACACGCTGTTACACAAGCTGAGAGTAACTCAACGCAGCATGGAACGGGCGATGCTAAGAATATCCCTCCGTGATAGGATCCGCAATGCGGTCATAAGGACCCGCACAAATGTAGTGGATGTCGGCTACCGAGCCGCGAAACTCAAATGGGCGTGGGCCGGACACATGTGTCGCCGTGCGGACGAGAGATGGTGCAAGCGCGTTCTGGAGTTGAGACCACGTCTGGGAAAGAGAAGTGTCGGCAAACCACCAGCCAGATGGTCCGACGACATCAGGACCACCGCCAGCTCTTCATGGATGCGAAAGACCAACAACAGGAGAGAATGGAGAAACATTGGAGAGGTGTATGCTGAACGGTGGGCAGTTATACGCTGAGGAAGAAGAAGAGAAGAAGAATTTCCCTAAATTATCACGAATACTCTCTCAGCCTAAAAACGTCCACTGCTGGACAAAGGCCTCCCCCAAGGATTTTATCCGTGGGGGGTTTTGCCGTAATCGCCACGCTTGGCAGGCGGGTTGGCGATCGCAGTGTGATGGCATAGTACGCGGAAAGATGCTGCTGCCCATCCTCCGGTGTTTTAAATCCCTTAGTCGCCTCTTACGACACCCACGGGAAGAGATGGGTTGGTACTATTCTATGGCCACACCACAGGCCACGAATACTAAATAAGTAATAATAACAATTTCTCTAATCTACATTTTAGTAATAATATAAGTATATTTCTAAATTAGTTTTCATTTTAAATAGTAGTAAACGAATAAATGGCACCAAAAACGAATAGCCTTTGTCTATAGGTATCACAATATATATTTACAACATTGTATTGTTGAAACTCATTAACTTGGCAGACACTTTATTTCATAGAAAAATAAGGTGAAAAATGTCACTAGTCTAGATTTTTATGATGCTCATTTATTACAAAGGCCTTTTAGATTTTCTGAAAAAAAATATCGTTGTATTACAAAAATAGAAAGGAAAAATATTACATGTTACAATATCTCGACATGACGACGGACTGAATTCTCTCAATTTGCAGTAAAATACAGTCATATACAGCGGTGGTTTCGAGCTGAGCTGATGAGATCTTAATTGACACTTTTGTGGTTGGATGTCAACGCCACAGCTTAAAATTAATAAGTTTAGTCCATTACTGCTCAATTACATATTTTTATGTATGATAGAGGTAACAAAACTATGTTTTAATTAACTTTTCGAGGCAATTCTAACAGAGTTTTCATATTTTAATATAAATTTTCAAGTACATTCGAGCACAATGTTGTTTGGAGTGTTACAGTTGGGAGAATTAATTTACATATTCATTGCTAGGCGCTATCGATGTCGGGCAATAACCTATCGACACAAATTAAGTCGAGTGCGGAAAAATATCGTTGTATTTTATTTTGTTTGTTTATCCTATTTTGTTCGACTGGTTAAGGATAACCATCTTGTTCCAAAATATTAAAAAATATCTGGACTATTGTATCTCAAATATAATTTCGTTTACGTAAAAAAAGTAAAAATTTGTTGTATGAAAAAACTTTCCTTAGAAAGGCACAGATTCTTTTATAGTGTCGGTGAGCACTAAAATAGGAGTTTTTTGAAATTCCGCCCCTAAGGGGGTAAAATCTTATTTTCACGCGGACAAAGCCGAGAGAAAAGGCTCATTTATAATAGACTAATCTTTAAATCATCACCATTTATTCGAAACTTCTACGATTACCTTACCGCTACGACTAGCTACAAAATGCTTGTACTACGAGATGCTATGCTTGCCTCTACGAGATGCTACGCTTGCCTCTACGAGATGCTACGCTTGTACTACGAGATGCTACGCTTGCCTCTACGAGACGCTACGCTTGCCTCTACGAGATGCTACGCTTGTACTACGAGATGCTACGCTTGCCTCTACGAGATACTATACGCTTGCCTCTACGAGATGCTGCGCTTGCCTCTACGAGATGCTACGCTTGCCTCTACGAGACGATTCTTTCGGTGATATTATTTTTCTGAGATTTATTTATTAAAATGTTAATTTTACTTGGTTCGCAAGTAACATCAAGCAAACATTTTTTTTAATGTAATAGATTTCTAAAAGTGGTTCTTGTAGTGCTGGGTACATTCAGTGGTCACTATTTTTTTTTCACTTATTCGACCATTTTATACAAAACCCAATTTATTTATAACAATAGGGCTTAATGCTAAGAGCATTATCTTACAGACAACCTCTAAGGTGCGTGTTCCAAATAGAGGTATTATTGAATTGTTTTGTTTCGGATTCCCAGAAATCACTGTTTGTAATTATTACAATTAAAATTTCTATAGAAACAAGGTTGTATTTAAGGTAAAATAAGACCCAAGTACGTATCTCCATTTGAACGTCATTTGTCGACATCGCAGATTATATTTTAAAATAGTATTTTTTTAAAGAGCCGTTTAAACTTTTTTACTAAAAGTTTCAATTTATTTGCATGTATTATTAAAAGCAGCCCAGTTTTTAAGCTTAAATTTAGTAAATATTTCTTCTATCAAAATCATTTCATTTGTATTAAAAATCGAGGATAATCCTCTTAATCTATACACCCATTAATTTGTGCTATCGGTATATTGTTATTAGTCCGCAGCAATAGTCTATAGCTGTCGAAACTTCACATTATTAATTTAGGTTTCAAGCGGTTGTTACCCGATAATTCACCTTTATTAGTTTAATAATAATTCAGTTTGAAGTTTGTTTCAAAACCAATTAAAAACATTTTTTTTTAATAAATTGGTATACTTGGTATAATTTATTGTATAAGTGGAAAATTCTTTCTTAGTACTCCCCTACACTCCCTAAGGAACTTCATGCCAAAGTTCGGCTTCCTACGCTCAGTAGTATGGCTGTACGTTGTCTGTCAGTTAATCGTAACGCAAGAATTTTATATATAAAAGTTACAAAAACACTTTTAAAAAGTATAAATTTTTAATTCTTTTTTTCATTTTTTTATTTATTCACTGTACCATATTTACAATTTAACATTATACAATGTTACATAAACCAGTATTGGTTTTTCCGAACATTGGAATCGCTAGTTATTTAAATAGAATCTTTGTTACGTTAGACCAACATACATTCCTTTTTGTAGATGTAACTTACTATATGTATAACCATTCGAAGTCGGTTGAATATAAATGCTCACACAATTTCGCAAGACATCCTATTCGTATTAAATGACAAACGTCTTGGAAATTACGTTTAATTTTTATAAGAAGAGTTAAAACGACGACGCTAAGGTGAGTGTAATAACATGTCAAAATGGCGCGTATTTATTGACAATGGCGCCTTATCTTGGTTTGAGTAAATTGTAATGTTCAAATGTACAATATTTGTTTGTTTGTTTATTTATTTGTTTGTTATCTCTTCATGCTTTATCTACTGAACCAATCTTCCTGAAATTTTGCAGACACATAGTTAGAAGTACTGAGAAGGACATATGGTATTTATAATCCTAGGAAAAAGCTTAATAATTCATTTGTATAATAGAATTTATTTACACCCACATGAACTCTCTGCTCAACCCTAATTTGACTGTCAGAAAATGCTTTTAGCATTAAGTCCACATTTTGTATTGTACTTTTGTATGTGTGAAAACAATAAAGTTTAGATAAATAAATAAAAAGCACGGTTTCCACGGCAAATTCACGCGGGCGAAGCCGCGGGCAAAAGCTAGTTCAGTTATAAGGAAGCCCAGTGGAATTATCAAAATGTTGAACATATTTTGAGGAGATTTTAATCTTCAAGCAAAAAATAATTCGGTAGAATATCCTCCTTATGGTCGTTGGCACTTACGACATTGTGCTTATAATGAGCTTGGTAAACTCGTATGATTTCTTTTTCTAATCGCCAATGAACATAAGGTACCTTTTCCCGTGGAATGACACATATTTCTAAGAAAATAAGTGTTTTTTTCTGCTACAAGAACATTAATAGAGACCATATATGTTTTAACTTTTGTACACTCTCATAGGAACCCAATTCTTTCAAGTTTTGATGAACTTACACTTAACATGAAGCTTGAAAACCTCAATGGAGATAAACAATCTATTTTCATTCGAAATTTTCTCACCCATAACTGAAGTAAAGTGATATTATACGTCGGCTTTTTATACTTGGCATTAATCATCTGAGACTTTTTTAAATCTCGGCATTTTTATATTTAGACAATGTTAATCTTAGACTTTTTGAATGTCGGCATTTTTATACTTAGTTAATAAATCTCTCCAATTTTCTTACTTGACAATAGTGTAACGTGGTTACAGTCATTTTTATAACTAAAATTTTTTTCTGATGGTCAATAACCCCAAAACTAACATCAGACCTTTAAGTGAGATGGTTGCTATGGCCTATGGTTTATATAACTGTGATTTGTTACTCAATTTAAGTAGGTATCTCTCTCTCTCAGCCGAAAGACGTCCACTGCTGGACAAAGGCCTCCCCGAGGATTTCCATGACGACCGGTCCTGCGCTGCCCGCATATAAGTAGGTATACCATCGGAATATATGTTAAAGAAAAGTGGAACATGAAATTATCATAAATGAAATTTCTTGATTGTTTCACTAAAACTCACACCGTTAAGTACAAACAGGAACTATCGTTGTTTTGATCAAATTATACCAGCGTGGCCTGGTACTTGATGTTCGCTCAGCAAACCATTAGTACGAGAAAGGGCGTTATTGGTTTTATCCAAATATAGAAACTGAGTGAAACGGAACTCGTGTTTTGTAAGTACTCCCACATTCAAGGAAAACATTTTGACATTGATTCTCTAATGGGTACGTTTATTAACTCTGGAATATTAAAAATTAATTAATTTTAAACGAGGCGTATTTAATTCGTGTTGTCAATCTGTAACCACAAAGGATTGGGCCAAGCGATAACGCCGATTACATAGGCCACAACTATATACGTATTAATTTGTATGCCATATTATATACTAGCTTTTGCCCGCGGCTTCGCCCGCGTGAATTTCCCACGGGAACAGTGCTTTTTCCCGGGATAAAAAGTAGCCTATGTGCTATTCCAGGTCATTATCTACCTCTGTACCAAATTTCATCGAAATCCGTCCAGTAGATTTTGCGTCATTGAGTAACAAACATCCTCACAAACTCACAAACTCACAAATTCACAAACTCACAAACTCACATCCAAACTTTCGCATTTATAATATTAGTATGGATAGGTAGAAATCCCTTTCTGTGATAAGTCCACTATTGTGGGCTTGTCTCTTTGTTGCTATTTCTGTATTTTTCTTATGTTTATGTATGTGTGTGCAATAAAAAGTTTACAAACAAACAATATTTGACTAAATAAATTCACTTAATAAATAAGAAGACCTATAATTACGTATCTTTATCCTTGATCATATCTTTCCAGTTCTTGTCATATTGCTAAAAGTTGGCAAAACAGTTTATACTTACCCATAATTAACATAATAACTGGCAGCGTGGAAAGGATCGCCAGGAATACCGTCATCACAACTGCAACAAATGAAATGCATTACATTTTAGGGTACCATAAACAGAATCTTTACTGAAATTTCAGCTTTATCGGAAACATATAAGTAAGTCATCCGGGACCAAAGAAGTAAGTTCTAAAGAAATATACTACGACTAGCTTTCGCCCGCGTTAATCCTTTTTTAGCATATGCCTACGTCATAACATCTACCTGCATGCCAAATTTCAGCCCCAGTTTCCAGTGGTTTGGGCTGTGTCAGTCACTATGTCAGTCACCTTTGAGTTATAGATATAAATAGATGCCCGGAACAGCAATCGGTTTAATACTATATTACTTACTAGAGCCCCGGCTTCATATGGAAGGTACATCCATAAATTGTAGCCTATATCACTCAGGCATAATGTAGCTTTATATTATTGAAAGAATTTTTGAAATTGGTTCTGTAGTTCCAAAGATTATCCCTTACAAACAAACTCACAAACACATCCTCTTTATAGTATACCTAAGTATGACATACCGGTCAAAATCACCACATTCGTGAGGCATAATTATTAAATGGTTTATTCAGAAATAGTAAGAAATAAGGCAATAGACTCAGTAGCAAAACGACGAAACAATGGTTCGACAAGTTTGACCATCGATAAGGTACGGTGATCGATTTTGACGACAAGCATAGTGATAATCTTTTCTCTCCAAAAGAGAAATAAAATAAGTCGTTCGAATATATTTACGACAAAATATTTATAATTTTAAAAACTGCTAAACCTTACATAAATTATGATTATCAGCAACAAGCTTCGTCAAAAAGGTCGGACAAAATAGAGACTACACTCACTGGTCCTATTCATAATCTTGGCAGCCCGACACACGAAGTCCACAGTGCCTGACGCCTCCATGTTAGCGTCTTTGAGTTGGTACGCCACGGAGCCGTACGTGGTAAGTCCGACGCCAAGGCCGAGCCCGCTGCGGTCGCTGTACTTGGCCTGCTCACCACACAGCCGCCGCTGTTCGTCTCCTGACACCTATGGAAATATTAACTGATATTATTTTGAATCGGTGGTGGCCGAGTGGTAATGACATCCACCTGAGGTCGGATGGGACCCGGGTTCAAATCCTACCTGTGCCACATGAGTTTGCATAGAATCTGACTAATTTATAGGAGGGACTTCCAACGGCCCCGGCGGCCCTGCCCCGGTGACAGGGCCGTTGGAAAAAAAAATTCCAACGGGCCCGGCGGGACCGGATTTTGCGTTGACGGGGTCGTTGGAAAAAAAAAATTACCAACGGCCCCGGCGTGTTTTTTAAATGGGACGGATAGCATAAAAAATTTAAAGCATACGCTCCGGTAGAGTTTAAAGGGTGGAAATTGTGTATTATTTTGTAGACCTTAATATGAAATGAAATTTAAAAAAGAGTTTGTATGTAACAATCAGTTTTTATTGTTGATAAAAAATAAATATCAACTAGGTATCAACAATCATATATATAAGAAAATAAAATTGTCTGATCTGAGGTGTCTGTCAGACTACCACGTCAACAAAATTGGGAAAAAGAAATCTCAAATCAATATTCAAATTAGATACCTAACTATTGTATTTTGGCTTAGATAACACAACCCGGTGGACTGTTGCCTCTCTGTTGACGAAGTGTATATTGTCTTTTAGATTATCTGCATAAAACAAACAAAATTATCGATTCTACTGAAGTGGTAGCCCCAGGCTACCACTACTACTAACGACGACACGACACTATGGAAATTTAACGATATTACTGACGTGGTAGTCTGATAGATTCTTACGGTAATGTTGACGTGGTAGTATAGTGGACACAGGAGCGATTATGTCCTCACATGTGATATCGGTGATTGTTTATACTATATCGACGCATTCGGCGGCACATTCTAGGAAGGTACTAAAAATGCGAGAAACAAAATTCAAAGAGAAAAGTTTTTAGAGCAGATTTTAACACTTGTGGTGTCTGTGGGACTACCACGTCAGTCGCAGAGGGTTAATGATCGACATGAAGTAAGTACTTCGGATTTTATTAGTCTAACGATGAAGGAATAATGTAAAGTATGTTTAATACAACTTACTTATTATATTAATCATTCTGATTTGTTAAGTATATGGCTACGTATTTACTCTGTAAGTAGGACCTTGATTGCCTTGACATTGATAAGATAAGTTTCTGAATCACTCATTTGCAATTCCGAAGAAGTAATTAAAACTGCGCAAGTTACCCATACATGAAAAATACTTCAATTAGAATATGCGTGACTTCTGCCATTAACTATTACCACGAACAATTATGTCGATAGCAATGAAAAGTGAATATGAATGTGGGCGTTGAACTTGAACTTTACAAGGGCGTGTCTTGTGAAGCAGACCTTGAAGGCACTACTACATGGAGGCGACTCACTCCACGTGTAGTACCAGAAAGCAAATACTACACGAACTCTAGTGAATGTACTGATACATCGTTTAATGTCAAAGTCGGAAATTGTCAAAGTCGGAGAATGTCAAGATTAAACGATACTTGTGTACGAATGGGCACCAGGGCAAAGAAAAAATGACCAGGGTGCGAATTTCAGTAGACCAATGGGTAATTGGGTAGCAGCGACTCGTATACTTTCAAGGCCAAAATGGTTATCGCAACTTGTGTTTTTATGGAAAGCGGAGCGTAGGATATCCGGCAGCTAAATGGGTCGATTAAAAAAACATTGCTGGCAATAACTGGATTAGAATGGCCCAGAGAAGTTTGACGTAGAGGAAAGGAAACCTATTAAAGTAAGTCACGGAAGACTAATGATGATGACATTTAATCATCCTACAAAATCAATATCACGGACGCATGTTGAGATGCAAGCTTGAGGCAATTTTGTCATATATATGCAGTGCATATTTAGCGAACTGCATAGACTTTAGGCCGCAATAAGTACCTAATTAGACCATAAACTGTTTTGATGTGGTCACTAGATCATTTGGAACATATAAAAAGAACCACAATAATGAATCTACGAACCTGACTTACAGAGCTGGAAGCCCTCCTCGAACCGCCATCTGACAGCACGCCCCCACTCTGTCGGCCGCTCAGCGATGCTCGGTACGGCGATACGCTCCTGCCTCTTGTACCTGAGGAAAGAAAACTTATTGTAATTTCAAACTAGTAAAAATAAAAAAAAAATACCCAAAAAATAGGTAAGCTAAAGGCATGGAAAGCTAAAGAGATAAAATAAACTTAATTTTTACTAGTACTTACCAGCAGTTTGACTATCTTCGCTAGCTCGCCTCTCCCTGGACACCAAAGGCTCTTGAAACGTTAGCGTCAGACTGCCCCTAGGACTGATCCGAGAAGCGTCAATCTCATTAGTCACCAAACTCCCCCTCGCACTCCTTTCCGAAGGCGCAATACTTCCTCGCGGACTCCTCTGAGAGTCTGGTATTATAGATCCCCTAGGACTCCTGCTAGTAATGTCAGGCAATTCCTTACTTTTCAATGGCACATCTGGAGCTATACTTCCTCTGGGACTTGTCCTCGGGCTAGGACCTAATTCTTTCTGACTCCTCGCCGGATCTAATTGTATACTCGCCACGGAATGCCGCGGACTTCTCCCCACATCTGGCACTAGTGAGTTCCTTGGCTGGTTCCATGACGTTCCTTCAGGCACTAAACTTCGTCTCGGACTTCGCGCTGTTTGATCTGGAGTAATACTGTTTCTTGGACTCCTATTAAAGTCTTGTGGATTTAGACTTAGTCTTGATCCGTATGCTAATTCAACGCCTAAATTGTTTCTGTTTGGAGCAAGTGTGTTTCTCATTTGTTGTGCTGCGTCTGGGGTGATTGAATTTCTAGCAGATCTTACTTCTTGAGGGACTAAAGATTGTCGAGGACTTCGGTGATATGCATCTAAAGCCGCGTCAGGAGCTAGACTAGCCCTTGGACTTCTTGGTGGTAAAGGAGCGTCCATTTCGTCATCAGTTTCTGTGGTGGCTAAAGATGCTCTTCTAGATGCTTGGGCTGATGCTCTCGGTGATCGAGTTTGAGGTGATGTTGCGGCACTTCTGGACGCTCTGCGACGTCGTGATGACGATGTTCTATGAATCATTTTCGTACAATACTTTGTCACGTCTATAAATCCATTATATTGTAATTAATGTCCATTATGAATCTTCGCTCTGGAAAAGATGAGAACGAAACAATATTAGTCTTCAACTTCAAATACCTAATTACGCAGTTAAATATTGGTATTCCATCGGCTTTGGGATTTGAAACAAACTTGATAAGCCAGCCGAGGTCCTCAATTTAAACTTGTTTGTTTGCGCAACAAATCTTGATATAATTTGTGCAGGATAACACGCGTTTCCTGTGATCCTCTACGATTTATTGCCCTCTCTTGGGACCGCATCGGGAATTAGTTTTCTACTTATGTTACGGTAATGCGATATCAATTGATTACAGGAAAAAGGAAGCAATATAAGTAGAAATAAATACAGAATATTTTCCAGAATCCGTATTGTACAATTGACAATAATGTACGCTGAGCGGTATTGTAGTGCTCGTAGTGGTTTAAGCCTGAAGCTAATTCCTGTCTGATTGCTTGGATGGGTTTGAATTTATACATACATAAACTGAATGTTGGGAATGTATGTCGTTTATTTTTGTTATTATTTCCAACTAGGTAGCTTTTTTTACATCAGACTTCTATACATATAATAAAACTGTAAAAATATTTTGTCTGTACATTTAGTATTTTTGACTGAAATGGATAGAGGGACACTTAAAAAGAATAATAGAAAGCAAAAATATTTTTTTGGAATTTCTTGTCTGTCTGTCTCTCTATCTGTCTGTCTGTATGTATGATCACGCTAATCTCCGAAAGTACTGAACCGATTTGAATGAAACTTTTTTTGTTGTATAGCTATTAAGCCTGGGCAACATTTAGGCTATAATTGATTTTTTAAAATGGAACACCAACACAACATGAATGAACATGATGAAGAACCAAAATAGAACAGTTAAACTATAAGAAATATGGAAATATTGCCTTAACAAAAGTCGTAACCTGATGAGTATTTGCTGCTGACGTATAAAAATTGAAGATCTGGAACATCTGATGAAAAGCTCCAAGAGACCAGCTACACTATAACAATGTATATGGAAATGGCGCCTTAGCAACACTTGATTAATCTTATGAGCATTTTCTGTTGACGTATACAAAGAAGATCGAAGATCTGAAACGGTTTGGAACACAAAATGATTTTTCATCTAAGCGAAATCACGCGGGCGAAGCCGCGGGCGACAGCTAGTCAGACTATATATCTACATCGGAATATACTTAATCTGAACCTATTTTACAATACAATTTATTTCTGAAGTAAATATTTATCTTTAAATACAGCAGTCATGAACTCAATTATTTATACATAAAGGTCTCCCCGACCCGAGGCAAACCGCATACTCTTGCCACTTCCCTGTCACATATTTTACCTCGTTATATTCCACCTCTTGGTATTTAAAACCTCTTTATTTTGTATTCGTTGGCATTTTAATTCCTATGGTAATTTCGCTAATTGGAACTTTTGATAGCAATGGCGCGTATTTGTTATTATAAAATACCCCTGAACCTTAATGCGGAGGGGATAACATAGAATTTGCAATTAATTTGGATTAGGGCATGTGCGGTTGACTGTACAACAAGCCGTAAGTAGTAATCGAGTCGTAAGTTAACTGTACGTCAAGTGATGAGTGATATTCGGCTTCTAACTGGTAATTTTCTGGGTTACTCAAGGAATTTCTCTTTTCAAAACCAGAGTGAATAGGCTGCTTCTGGGTAAGCTCGCTACATCGTAGACCTCATCTCTGTCCTCGGGTAATATTGTGGTCAAGTGCAAACCCATCTTTAATAAAAAAATACAAGTATTTACGTGGGCTACTTTACCTCAAAATAAAAAAAATAGTATAAATTTATTGCCTATCTGTTTGAATAAAACCTCTCTTAATAAAAATGATGTAATGTGGACAGGTTGAAATCACCATCTATTTATGTCTGAGATCCCTTGATCTTAAAGTTAAGAAATCAAAATATATTTATGGACATATTTTAATAATTGCTAGGTTAATGAAGACCGACTTGGTACTTTATGTAGACGAATCATAATCTATACATATCACTACATCACTACATAGTATAAAACAAAGTCGCTTTCTCTGTCCCTATGTCCCTTTGTATGTAAATCTTTGAAACTACGCAACGGATTTTGATGCAGTTTTTTAATAGCTATAGAGTCTGATTCAAGAGGAAGGTTTATATCCCATGCGAAGCCGCGGGCGACAGCTAGTATTAGATAAAAAGCTAAGTAATTTAGGAGAAATAAAAGAAAAAGATTTATTTTCTTGTATTACTAAATCGAAGGGAGAGAGAATACAGAAAAAGTGTGCCATTTAATGCTATTTATACCTAAACATGGTTGAAAGTGGACGCAAAGCTAAATTTAATTATTCACATTCGCTACTTTCCAAACACGAGTAACCTTAAAGTAGAATTATAATGAGAGACATCAAAAGGGTCCCAAATTATAAAAAATAATCTCAGCAAAAATGAAAAGGCAAGATTTATGTTTAGTCCCATTACAAAAGGTTCCTAAGGCAGAAGGTTTTGGCCAAAAATCCGGTTATCCAAGGATTAGTCCCTTGTTATCATCAACACGTTTTAAGGGGAACATAATTGGTTAAGGGAAAGGGACAATAGGCAGTTAAGTGACAATCTGCGGATACAGACAGATTAGCTAATCTGAGTTGCGTTGGTGAATATAATTCTTATTATATTTCTACATTTAAAGTTTAATGTTTCTACATTTAAAGATCACAATTTCATTAGTAACTTGTTAGTTCATTTATTCAATCGCATTTTGAATACCAATTTTTTAAACTACATAGTACAAAAAATATTTATTCACATGTTTTCATGCTAAGTCGTGTAAAAATAGAGTGATTACTAATGATCCCTACAGGTTTAAAGGTTAGCGAACTAATGAGATAGCATATACTTTAATGTCAGACTGTAATCAACTTGGCTTCAAACCTTTCTACGCGGGCGTTTCGGAAGACACTGATTTTAGGTCTATTGATGTACTGTTTTTTTATATATACGTACAAATCACACAGATTGAGTTAGCCCTAAAGTAAGTTCGAGACTTGTGTTATGGGATACTAACTCAACGACACTTTATTTTATGACAAATACATATATAAATAAACATCCAAGACCCAGGCCAATCTGAAAAAGATCATTTTCCATCTTGACCTGACCGGGGATCGAACCCGGGACCTCCGGTGTGGCAGTCTGGCGTGATAACCGTTAGGCCACGGAGGTCGTCGATTGTTGTTTGATTATAAGTACTTCAATGATTATTATCTGTTTTGTATGCTATTAAATAAATAAATAAATACTGTGCTATGATATGATTACGAATAAGAAAATTGGAAGAACCTATTAAATAAAATTCGTGACAACATAATTTTATTTAATGAATTCTTCTAATTTTCTTATCCTTGACATTGCTTGAACGATGCGATATGGTGGATTTTTACTCTCCTCTTGTAGTTAGAATTATATTAGTGTCGGCTAATAGTATATTTTTTTTTTAATTCTTAAAGCAACTTGAAGGGCAAGGATCCCAAAACTCATACGAAAGTGAAGACGCGAGGCCCAGTTACTCTGAAAAGTCTTTATGTCAGTACTTCGAGCAACAAGTACTTCCACGAGGAGTCCGTGTTGCTCTACGTGTCAGTATGATTAAAGTCATAAAAAACTTTGAACAATATCAATAAACGTCTTCTAAACAATGAATGTTACCAAACTGTGCTTATTTCGGTAAGCACAGTTGTTTATTAAAAATTGCAAGCTTCATTTCGAACCTTAAGCTTCAGAATTAAAAGGAGTCCAAACTATTCCAATTTGTATGCTGAGTTTTCAAACTTCAATTGAAAAACTCCTTATTGTGTGGAATTCATGTTTATGGATCCGCTGGGGAAAGGTGAATAACTGGTTAGTTTAATTATATTTTTCTTGTCTTCTTTTTATGACAATACAATTTTTCACACATTGTACGTCTTTTAAATTATTTTGCTTGCTAGAAAACATATTAAACATTATGTTAATTCGATGTTAGCATCGGTAAATTGGAGAATATTAAGATGGAAATACTCAATGATATTGAAAATAGGAGAGGGAGAATGGTTGGCCACTTGATACGACACGATAACCTATTTAAAAATATAATCGAAGGAACGGTGATAGATAGAAGAGGTCCAGGGAGACCGAGAAAGAGTTATGTAAGCCAACTTAAAGAGAAGGCAGGCGTCGTGTCGTATCAAGACCTTAAACGTAAAGCCGAGAACAGAGAAGTGTGGCGTATACTCCACCGACAAGAGCGCGGCTCTTAAATAAGAAGAAGAGGAAAAAATTCTCTCTATGAGAAAGTTTTCTAGCAAGCAAAATAACAGTAGTTTATCTATACTATCTCTCTCTCTCTCTCTCTCTCTCAGCCTAAAGAGTATTATATAATCTGGACGAAGGCCTCCCCAAGGATTTGTCCATGGGGGTTTTGCCGTAATCGCCACGCTTGGCAGGCGGGTTGGCGATCGCAGTGTGATGGCATAGTACGCGGAAAGATGCTGCTGCCCATCCTCCGGTGTTTTAAATCCCTTAGTCGCCTCTTACGACATCCACGGGAAGAGATGGGTTGGTGCTATTCTAGGGCCACACCACAGGCCGCTATCTATACTATACATTTACCTAATAAACATACATAAGAGAGTACTATATAATCTGGATAGGAAATTAAAAACAAATATGTTTAATAGGTATTTAAAGTACAGGCCAAAAAATCAAAAATCTTTAATTAAGAATTAGGGTGTCAAACCACATATATATTTACCTGAAAGGCAAAATTGAATTAGCTCCTAGACTAAAAAAATCCCAACTAAATTAGCACACGGACCGAAAGTGGGTAATGAACTTTATTTTATTTATTAAAGCGAGACTAACGAACTTTATTTGTGTTTACAGGTGTAAAGTTATGTAGGTTTATATTATACATTGCTGTCGTGGTTATAACTTTGGTTTAGGCGCGATTGGTCCAATTCGTGATTGGTCAAAAGTTCAAAAAAATGTCCAATTCGCGGTTGGTCAAATAACTTTTAACACTCTGTAAAATATACCGCGGTAATTTTATTTTATTGACAAGAGTGAAGTAAATAAGTTAAAGCTTTAAAGATCTTTATTGCATCAAACAAATTATGGACAAAATTATAAGCACAATAGACGGCCATATCGCGAGTTTCAGTAATTTCGAAATTTATTACTGTAATGTAAGGTTTATAGTTTATATTAATTTTCTCTTTGTTGCTTCTCCGTAAGGTATAAAGTACTACTACTGACTAAATACTGTAAGTAAATAATAATTTAAAAAAAATATTTTTTTGTACTACACAATCGTTTTTTTTTTTTTTTAATGCAAATATATTTTTATATAAATGGGAGAAACACAGAAGAGAGCCCAGAAGATTGAAACCAGTTAATAAATCAAAGTTACAAAATTCTGCAGATTTTTATTTGTCTTTATACAATACACGTAAACATAGGCAATAGAAAATTAATTTCATTTACAATTCAGGGCAAGAACACAAATCACTGCCAGATATTCAATAAAGGTGCCTAATATTACATCATCTAACATTTAATACAATTTCGAAGAACGATGTTGCTTTTCGGAGATAGATAGCTTCTGAAAATAAGAGTGGGTAAAAAAGGTCAGAGAATAAATCATTTTCACCCGAAACCATGTCGGTGAATAGATGGCCAAGTCAAAAAAGGCACTACAAAGTGGAGGAGTTTTGTTTCTGGTTTTGTACCTATCTTGTGTACATTGAAAATCTGTCTTTTCTAAACTGATTATGATATGATTTTCTGTTCGAAAGCGACAATTTGGAAACGAAGAAAATTTTTAATTTTCCTAATTAATATTTTTTGGACTATTTGTCCTTTAGTTTGAATCTGAACTATCAATACATATAATAAAACTGTAACTGGTCTGTGTCTGTACATAGAAGATTTTTAAGAAAAAACTATGAGGGGTCTTCATGGGGCCAATAGAAGCAAAAACCATTTTTTGTAGAATTTTTGTCTGTCTGTCTATCTGTATGTTTGTAGGCGCATCACGCAAAAACTACTGAACCAAATTTGATGCGGTTTTCACTGTTGTATTATAGAAGGTCTAATTTAAAATTTGGCGTAAGTTTCATCTTGATACGCCGCTTAGAACCTAAGATATGCGCAGACAAAGTCGCGGGAACAGGCTAATATTTACTAAAAGTCTATTCTTTTTACTATTGAATCATTAGATAAACTCTGAATGCGATTTATAATAAGAAAACCAACCAGAGAATCCGCCATAGCTTACTACTAGTAGATAGTTCTATATTGCACCTAAATAAGACTTTTATAAGAGTGATCCATCAATCTGCCTTGTCGCAGAAGATAGTGTTTCTAGAGAGTTATTGAAGCAAACATCGAAGCCATATAAACCGATAATGGATCTACTACGATAAACTAGAACTACACCTATATGTATGTTGGTTGGTAAATTTTTATTATCCTGCAAATACAAATTTACCAACCAACATACATATAGGTGTAGTTCTAGTTTATCGTAGTAGATCCATTATCGGTTTATATGGCTTCGAATTTATTTATATTATATTAAAATACATTCAATGTCTTTGTTTACGAGTTTAGAAAGCTTAAAACTATATTTTTGAGACAGTTTTTCATTACTTTTTCCTGTTAGTCCCATAGATCTGTCAAACTACATCAAGATACAGTACAAATTTCTATTAGTGTTTACTATACGTAATAAAATAAAACTTAAAATGAAAATAACATGCGCCAAAGGCGGCCGACTTCAATTTCTTTCAGGTACTCTTTTAAAGAATTGCTTAGAGGCGAAATATAGTAGTGCGAGTTGGATTGAGGAGAAGACAGAATTATAATAGATCTATGGATAAGACCTTTTAGAAACAGCTTCTTAATGTCAATTCTACAGACAAGACAGTTCGAAGCTACGTGCCGTGCCAACAAGAAAACAGCGCGCCCACGCTTAGCCACTCCTCCAATCAATACACCCTGTAGTTATACAGTTACACCACCCTGTAGATATAGCTAGCTCGCGATAGTCTTTATAGTTGCGACAGTGAGCAGTGACCCATATTTGATGGGTAGATGTTTAGAGGTAGGATGGTGAAGTCTGTCACTGAAAGGGTTCCTTTACTATCGACCATAGATTTAGGAATATTAAGATATCTTCGAAAACTCTAATATCAGTAACACTTTTGCCCGCGCAATTTTTACTAGCGTAACGCCAGCCTTCGACAATACGATCGTGAAAACCAAATTGTACATTAAAACTGTGAATCAAATTTTTATGAACTGATTGAGACGGACAAAAATTACAAAATATAGTTTTGTATCCTATTGGCTCTATTTTAAAAACCCCACGTGCATGCAATAAAATTATGCATTCATTCACCAACATAGGTTTTTCTATGTAGAATGGACTACAGTTTTATTATATTTACAGATATATCTATATAAGAGACTAGCTTTCGCCCGCGCGAATTTCCCACGGGAACAGTGCTTTTTTCCCGGGTTGACAGGTACCCTATGTCCTTCTCCGTACTTCCAACTATGTGTATGCGAAATTTCAGGAAGATTGGTTCAGTAGATGAAGCGTGAAGAGGTAACAAATAAACAAACCAACAAACAAACAAACTCACTTTCGCATTTATAATATTAGTTAGGATGATAAAAAAGGAAGTACCTAAATCTTTGCTTCATTCATATGTTTTCTCCCATTTCGTCGCGGGCGACGTGGTAAAGTCAAAATATGGAGAATAGCCCGCTATTATACTATATTTTGACTTTACCATTCAAATATTCAGCATTGAAGGGCCCTCTTATTGCCATACGGACTCGGATTCCCGAAGAACGGTAGTCGGCGATGGATTCAAGATTACCTTAACTCTTGAGAAGGGTTGACAGTTAATCTCGAACCGTGTTTAGTTCTAAATAAATGTTAAATATTTGGATATTCATCAAAATCGAAAAAAAAAAACAATTTGATGTAATTTAAATATTACGTGTGGGAACACGTTATATAATAAAAAAACGTATCGTTTTATTACACGACTGACCAAAAAAGGAGTGTTATGTTTTCAGGGTTCATGTATGTATGTAAGTATGTATGTATGTATGTAAGTTTCTTTATTCCACCATAAGTCCTGAACGGCTTAACAGATTTTGATGGGAGATATATTTTTAGATTCCTTGCATTCCTCCGAGTGACATAGGCTATATGACGTCATCATAAAATCAAAATGGCGGATTATATATGCGATAAATAGCAGACCAAAAAAATAAAATTTCAACAATCTTATCGAGTGAGGTATCAAATTGAAGGGCTTTAAAAGGCGATTTCGAAAATGTATATTACTTATATGTTTGTATGTACTTTTTTAGTAAAAACTTGTCAGTCGTGTTTTTTATTTTTAATAATTAGCTTGTTTAAGATATGTTTTTTTTATACTAAGCCTACTATAACTATTTTTAAGTTGAAAATTCAATCCCTAAAGAGGTGAAATGGTTGAAAAAGGGACGAAACCAAATGCAAAAGGTATAGTTGTTACAGCTGAAACCTTTTAAACACTAAAGCTCAGAATTTATTAACGATTCTGATGATTCAACCGCAAATTTCAAAGTGTAAATTGAGTGTAATAATGTAATCTATCCGGTAAGTTTGAGACCCTTTCTAATCTCAGTCACGGCGAACTTTGGAGCTTTCAAAGTTATTGGAGTCAACAAGTCAAGCTTCGAAACACAAGGCAATGTTTTAGAGAAACCTTGCGCTGTTATTATTTATGTTAGGAGTTTGTTTCGTAGGTTTTGGTAAACAAAGGCCAAAAATGGATGAATATTTTCATGCGGCTTTGGCGGTAGTGGTTTATCAGGAAAGATTCGTACCATAGCAACCTACAAGAACTTTCGCATAGCAATGATCAAAACAATAGGGGGGACCTTACAAGGTATGAGAATTGTTAAAAATATGTAATTATATAATAGAATACATATAATAAAACACATTTTGCGACTTTTCAGCACGAGTTTATTCTCCTGAGCTAATTAAACTCAAACTCAAACTTTTTGGGAAATCCATTTTCTACGCGTGACGTCATATGAATGCACGTTTAGTTAGGGGCGTTTTGGTATAGGTAGTCCAAACATCGCTTAAAAATGTGAATTGTTTTTTGCTATACCTTGGGAAATACTTTGGTTATTGATGTTATTATTTTAAGGACGATTCTATTATTGTTAGATATTTCAAAGCAGCATTAAAAAAACAGTTGTCCGGTCCCCTATTGTTTTTATACAAATCACACGACTGCAGTTCCAGTCATGTAGTCGCATGGCCTAAGTAACCCAGGATACACAGTTACACACACACACATACAGTTACACAGTTTTACAGTAAACTTGTAAAACTGTGTATCATCTTATGTCACCTACATAGTATTTTAAGTTTTAAATTGAGTTTTATAGCGTAAAGAATCTAAGGATACCTCTGTATTAAGGCGTCCAGGAATTACTACCATAGGCCCGAGACTTTGTTCCCATGGGAATTTTGGGAATTCCTCTCTTAGTGCTCCCCTACACTCCCTTAGAAAACATGCCAGCTTCCTACACCCAGTAGTTTTTATATAATACTGATAATTATAATGGTATAAATAAACTCACGTACAAATATTATAATATAATACTCACATACCTAAACCCTAAAAATATAACACTCTTTTATGCTGCAGTTGTGTAGAACGCATTATTTTCGATAAATTCTGCTCGAGCGATGACGCTTGTACTTGAGTTTTTCCTACGGTTTTTCAGTTCATTAAGTTGCGAATTGCGTACGAAAAATATTCGGTAACAAGTGGAAAAGTTTGACGAATCGGTCTCATGATTCATAGCATATTTTTAGAGTTGAGTTTTGCAATAAAAAATTGTAAAGTTCAAGTTTTGAAGTACATACTTGTATTAAATATTATCCAGAATTAAATATTTCATATTTATACCACTTTTTATTTAAAGAAGCAATAATAAATTAATAATGAAATCTACAGTACAAATTATAATTCACATTGTTCGTTTTGTTAATTTTTATTTTAAATGTTAAGTGACTTTTTGCATTTTTTGTGACTTGGTGAAGGTTGCGGGACGCGCATGGATGCGGGCAGCGCAGGACCGGTCGTTGTGGCAATCCTTGGGGAAGGCCTTTGTCCAGCAGTGGACGTCTTTCGGCTGAGAGAGAAAGTGACTTTTTGATATTATTGAATTAACTATTTATGAATTTACTTTTTGGTGATAATTTGACTAAAGCAATTTCAAGGCTCAAGAATGAAACTTCAATTTCGCAAATGGCCATTTCTCGTTATTTTACAGAATGATCTATGAATAAAGTGTAATTCAAACAATCAAACTCTTCAGCTTTATTACATTAGTAAAGATGTTCAAGTCGCAAACTACTTGAGTTTCAAAACTATGACCGCTTCTGAGAAGAAATTTAACAACTCCTAAAATGAGAATTATACCTTTTAACGTTTAAAATGTTTAAATATAAAAGGCTTTTGAAGCTGTATATACAACATGACTAGAGAATAATAAAAGATAGCATAAAGGATTTCATACCATGCACTTTTCAAATCATAACAGACATTTTATTTCCGGCAAACGGGTTGAATCAAATTAACGAGACTACAGACAAAACGCTTGAAAAACATTAACCAGTGTTAATCGCTAATACACATAAGGCAATGGTAGCTCGAGAAGGCATAGGATTGAATTTCAAGCGCGACCTGACATGATCAGTCGAATTTGATCATTAATCATTTTTATCGACCACCACCTGCTTCCAGTAATGGAAAATATCGTGAGCCTGCACAGTACATAGTTAACTATTGAAAGACTTGTAATTGTACTCCTTTTGTTAGTGCTGCCTAATGGCGCGATAATATCGCAGTTAATTTTTTTTTTTTTAATTTTTATAAGTTTGACATTGTTTACAATGTTTTCAAATTAATGTGAGCTAGGAGCTCCTTCTTTGCACGCCGAGTGCGAAGCTGGCTGTGTATTATTTCAAACCAGCTTTTGCCCGCGGCTTTGCCTGCGTGAATTTCCTACGGCAACAGTGTTATTCCCGGGATGAAAGGTATCCTATATCCTTCTCAGTACTTCTAACTATGCGTATGAGAAAATTTAGGAAGATTGGTTCAGTAGATAAAGCGTGAAGTGGTAACAAACAAACTCACTTTCGCATTTATAATATTAGTTAGGATTAGGCTTACGAACACAAGGTCTCCGTACTCTAGATATTTTGTAACTGCACCAAAGACTCGAATAGAAGTAACTTTGTATGGAGCTGTGTTTTATTGCGGGCTCTTTGCGGAGTCTAACACAAGAGCCTTTATTTATTTCGGAGCTCTAAGATTTATTGTGTGCGGGCGAGACACAACCTGGGAGGTAGTTGCAAAGTTAAGCAGCTTCTGATTTATATGCTTGACTAGTTTTTGCCCGGGACACTGTTTCCACGGGTATAAATTACCCAAGGAAACCCTGAAAAGTTTTCTGTTTATTTTTGTCAAGTTTTTGACCTAATTCCATACATCTTACCTAATTCACTATTCAGTTAAGCGTGGCCTTCGAGTCTCACGCCTCTATGCTCTGTCTGTGGGATAAAGACATGATTCTGTTTCTGTATCTTACCTAATTTTATACGTGTTTTTTTTTACTTCAATACAAAACATATTCGTAATTTAAAGGCGGACTTACTTTCTTATTAGTATATCTTTAAGATTGATAATAATGGTGGAAATACATGGAAATTACAATTGTTAAGACGGTGAGTAGAAAATAATGTTATTCTATAGATTAATATTAACTTGAACCCAATGGTTTAGTAAATTATTTACAAACGAAAATGATAATAATGTAACATATTACTTCAGATAATCTTTTTATAAGCAAACTATGAATATGATAACACATCGCATTTGTATTTTTTAAATGTCAGAAACTGTTGTCCCCAAAATAGTACAGTGAGAAAATGTCAAGTATGTCCAACTGTCGGACACTACGACAATAGAGTGGACACTGCGACAAGTCAGACTGCGCCAGGGGAATGTGTGGACCAGAAAAATACGATAGACAAACTGACAGCGGTTTTAGTGGACATTTTAGTGATAGGATTCGGGACGGTTTGTTTTTTCACTGTTGTATGAAAATAGCGTTTACATAATTTACTGTACGTAACATTATCCTACTTTAGAACTTAATAAGTACTATGTAGGTTGTTTAGTGTTGTTTGAAATAACTTATGCACAGCTTAAAACAATAGCACAGGGCGGGAGCTTCATATAAACGGGGCGTCAAATATACCTACTACTACTACAAACGAAACTGTCATCCGTGAACACGTCAATGTGTGCGTTAAACAACGAGGGTCGCCACCGCAAAATTATTTATTTATACGTATGACACAGATTAATAAAATAGTTACTACGTGATATGAATAGTTTAATTATGAACTTGATTTCAATTCTGTAAGATTTGAGATTGTTTTATCTTATGTACCTGCTTATATATTTTGTGACTTACCTAACATACCTGCATCGCCTGCATCATAAATAAGTAAACTTCCACATAGGCACTGCAACTGTCACAACCACATCACTATGAGGCTTAAAAATTAATTTATTATAATTACACATATTATTAAGTATTTATTTATCATTCACAAATATTTATTTAGGTTATAATGTCCGGTCTTCTTTTCATTACAGACACACATCGCATTGAATATACTATTGTACTATGATTATATATTAGCGCCAAACTTTGTGTTAAATATGATTAAACTAAATCAAAACAAATTATTTTTTATTGTCATCATATCACGGCTGACTAGTAAACAAATCAACAGTAGCGAGTGGCGGACGTGGCGGTGGCGGCGCCAGCGTCGACCGTCGACATGCGCGCGCAGGATACGCGTGTGACCTTCGACCGGCGGCATATTTTACGAAACTCATTATTATCTATTTATCATTTTAAATATTGTAAAATAAATATAAAATTTAATTCTCATATGTTGCTCCCATTTACTAACAAAATGGCATATAACGAAAAAATGAATATCTAATGATGTGAAATATTGTTAATTACTTTGCTTACCTGTATTCATCCTTCGGAAATTTATAAAATTTACGTCCTTCTTGGTTTGTAGATAAACAAAGGTTAACTGCGCAGTACCTTACCATAATTAATTTCAATGAAACTATGTTTCTCTCTATCTACAAAATCGAAACGTAAGAGTAGCTTGAGATACGCTTCGCAGCTGCTAACCCCGTTTAATAGTGTCCCTCGATTCAAATGAACGGGGTAGAGGTGCGGGGTACGCCATATTGCGGGAGAGGCAGGGAGCTTCCTTTCTGTACGTAGTACTTATATTAATTCTGTGACAATAGTTTGCATAACAATAGAAATGGGAATGGCGAATTTATCCCATGAAGGAATAAGTTAAGTTTTAAAGAGCTTAAAACAATTTAACTTTATAATTTAACTAAAATGTAGAAGGCAATGGCAAACCACTCCATTAACATTGCCAAAAAGGTCGTTGCGTGTATTTTATTCCATGTTGTCATCTATACATATAATTAAACAGGAAAAATATTTTGTCTGTACATTTAGTATTTTTGACTAAAATGGATAGAGGGACACTTAAAAAGAACAATAGAAAGCAAAAAAAATTTTTGGAATTTCTTGTCTGTCTGTCTGTCTGTCTGTATGTATGTACGCGTTTCACGCAAAAACTACTGGACGGATTTGAATGAAACTTTTTTTGTTGTATAGCTATTAAGTCTGGGCAACATATAGGCTATAATTGATTTTGAAAACTGGAACAATCATTCAACCTGATGAGCATTTTCTGCTGACGTATAAAAATGGAAGATCTGGAACATCTGATGACGAACTGCAAGAGACCAGCTACACTATAATATATATGGAAATGGCGCTTTAGTAAAAGTCGTTCAACCTGATGAGCATTTTCTGCTGACGTATAAAAATTGAAGATCTGGAACATCTGATGAATAACTCCAAGAGACCAGCTACACTATAAGTCTATAACGTATATGGAAATGGCGCCTTAACAAAACTTGATTAGTCTGATGAGCATTTTCTGTAGACGTATGAAAATCGAAGATCCGAAACATCTGAAACAGTTTGGAACACAAAAAGACTTTTCGTTTAAGCGAAACTCACGCGGGCGAAGCCGCGGGCAACAGCTAGTGTATCTCTATGCTTAATATATATTAATTTGGTTAGGTTGATGTGAGTTGACTGTACGTCTAGCCTCCAAGGGCGCAAAATAAACTATCGATTTTCGATTGGTAATGTAAAATTAATATACGATTTATCAATGTGTCATACTGGGACACAAGTTACCAATTAGTTTTATTTATATATGCAAGTGCATTCGTAGAATGCGGTGTTTATTGCCAAATCCTAATCCTTTCCTAACTAATATTATAAATGTGAAAGTGAGTTTGTTTGTTGGTTTGTTTGTTTGTTACCTCTTCACGCTTTATCTACTGAACCAATCTTCCTTAAATTTCGCATACACGAAGCTGGAAGTACGGAGAAGGACATAGGGTACCTTTCATCCTGGGAAAAAGCACTGTTCCCGTGGGAAATTCACGCAAGCGAAGCCGCGGGCGAAAGCTAGTACTATATAAACTATTTGATATTACATATCACTCTTTTGTTTTATACTAAAATATTGAGAATCATTAAATTTTGTTATTTAAATAACAATATTTAACTCCCCCGGCCGTTTCCTTACCATCTCAAGCTAAATATTTTGTAAATTAATTACTTTTTCTTTATTCTCTCGACACTTTCTCAAGAATTTTTACAATCAAATTAAATGCAGAAAAAATTGTCCATTGATTTTCACAAATAAAGGATTGAAAGGGAAATTTATTTTTCTAATTGTCTACGTTCAAGGAAAATATGCAAATAAAACTCAAAAATAGATGAAAGGTTTCGACAGACTCGTTTAAGATGCGGGATGCTGGTATTTGCATCTATCAGCATATAATATTCCCTTAGATCTATTTTTAGAGCAATTTATTGAATAAGTATGGTTTTATATTTTCACTTAATTTCAGTAACAGGGTTTTATTTTTGAATAAAATTAATTTTATATTGAAAATTATATTCATAAGTAATCCTACTAATATTATAAATGCGAAAGTTTGTGAGTTTGTGAAGATGTTAGTTACTCAATCACGCAAAATCTACTGAACGGATTTCAATGAAATTTGGTATACGGTGAGAAAAATACCGGGAATAGAGGGTGCTTTATATGCATAGAGGGTACTTTTTATCCCAAAATTCCCACGGAAGCGAAGCCCCGGGGCGCGGCTAGTAAGAAATAAGCTTCAAAAGAGGTTGCTAAAAATAACAAAACTAGTTCCCCTTTACCAGTTACATTCCTTGGTGGGTATATATGTAGGTACAGTAGGCTGCTGAGAAACCATCTCTCTCTCACCGAATCCTATCTCAGAGGGTCAGGTTAATCTTTAGCTGACTGTACATATAATCCACCACGAAACAGGCAGACCGACCTGACCTAGATTTTTATGTGAGTAATCTATCACCAGGCACTCTTATTGAGAGACGTATTTTAAGGTAAAGTGCGAAATGTCGAGACAGTTGAGATAAAACCGACAATCTTTTTATTTTTGATACAGCTTTTATTATTCTGCTTTCTTATCGAGTACTAGCTTTTGCCCGCGGCTTCGCCCGCGTGAATTTCCCACGGGAACAGTGCTTTTTCCCGGGACGAAAGGTACCCTAAGCTCTTCTCAGTAATTCTATGTGTATGCAAAATTTCAGGAAGATTGATTCAGTAGATAAAGCGTGAAGAGGTAACAAACAAACAAACTCACTTTCAGATTTATAATATTAGTTAGGATAAACTACGAACAGACCTAACGACGTATGGTGAACTGAAGTTAACATAATTTTATCCCATCTTCATAAAATTGAAGTTGGTGCAGTTTCTTTTATCCTTCTTCATTGCTCGCTCATTATTTACTTAATACCTCATGTAACACATACAATAGTTCATACATCTAGTGGCAATCTTTTTTTTTAAAACTTGTTCATTCAAACTGTGGATAACGTAATTTACATAATTACCAATTCTTGCATGTAATACATATTGTTAAGATTTTATTATGTAATTGTTAGTTGTTCCTCAATAAATAAAATAAAATATAATAAATAAAAAATTATGTAATGTTCCCTTTTCACCTCTCCTTCAATGATATTTGACCGAGCGAGCGAAGCGAGCGAAGGTCTCTAAATCGAGTTGGGGGCGAAACACATTGTTTGTATGTATGTATGTATGTATGTATGTATGTATGTATGTATGTATGTTTGTACCGCGATAACTGCCGAACCGATGGTCCGATTTTGATAAAATTTGGTAGGCATGTAGGAAATATCAATAGAATTTTCAAGTTCGTTGGGCATCAAAATCGGTTCAGTAGTTTTTGAAATATTAATAAAAACGTCCGCGATTATCTAGCAAACGAAACCATAGCGTGTTCTAACTTTGGATAACGCCATCTAGATTTTATTTAGGGAACTGAATTATGTTAGAAAAGTCGAAATCAGAGTATATCAATAAAAACGCGAGTAATAATCGCGAGGTCTAAGTTCGCGGCGAACTACTAGTTATTATAAAGAGACGTCGTCGTAATTTCAAATATTTTTCCTTTTCTGCTACATGAAACTCTTTCCTATAGGCACAGAATTAATATTAGTACTACGTACAGAAAGGAAACTCCCTGCCCCGTTCCGCACTTCTCCCCCGTTCTTGTGTAACTGTGGGACGTTCGACTATGAAAACTCACACATTGACGTGTTACTGACGTGTTCACGGATATACAGTTTCATTTGTAGTAGTAGTAGGCATATTTGACGCGCCGTTTCTATGAAGCGCCCGCCCTGTGCTATAGGTATCTATACGAGCTTGCAGTTGGTCTTATGAGACCGAGAATAGTATTTTCAAGATTGAAAAGAAAATCACCCCTGGATTTGTGTACTTAATGCGAAGACCTCGATAACTATTACAAGCAGAGTAAAACTTCTGAATTGAAATCAGGGCCTTGTCAATGGACTCGGACCCGTAGAGCTAGTGAGGAGAGACCTTAAAACTATTGTTTAATGTCGTAAATGGGACAGATTGCAATAAAAGAGAAGATAAAAAAAAAAGGTATCTATGGTTTTCTGTAATCGGATATACTTTGAATCATATTTAGATGTTCCTTGTATACTTTGCACGGAATATTTTTTTCTTCGTGGGTAGTCGCACAATAAATAGCAATCTAAAGAGCTCTCTAATTAATTTATTGTTTTAATAATAATTACAAGTATTTTTTAATATTATTTTAATTAATTACATTATACAAGATTCAGTGTATGCAGTTATAGTATAAATTCTGCACTAACCTGCCAATTTCAAATTTTCAACACTTCACACAAACACACCATGGACACTGTTAGAGATCAACAATTGGAAGCAGTTCAGGTGACACAGAAGAATCTGGAGCTGTCTCTTGGTAACTGGATGGCCGAGTTTGAGAAGAGGTTATCTTCCACCACCCCAGCTGACACTCAGCTACGGCATGATTACATTGATTTCAAGGTATTTGTGAAGTCTATGTTCCTTATGGTGAACAATGTGATCCTTGATTTAAGTAGCAGAGTGGATTCTATTGAGATGAAAAGCAGGCGAAAGATTTTACTATTCAGTGGGATCCCTGAGGCTTCTACAGAAAACATCTCCGCAGTGATGGACAATATCATTAAAGACAAGCTCGATATCTCTGACACTTCAGCCTCTATTAAATGCTGTTATCGTATTGGTACCTCCAAGCCAGACCGAACTAGGCCAGTTCTAGTAAGATTCCACTCTTTGGAGGCTAAGTCCTTAGTTTGGAGTAAGAAGACTGGACTCAAAGGGACATCAGTCAGTATGTCCGAGTTCTTAACCCGTACTAGGCAGAAAGTTTTCTTGGCTGCCCGAGCCCACTTTGGAATGAGACGTTGCTGGACTTTGGATGGCATCATACACATTAAAACTCCGTCGGGGGATCGTGTGAAGATCACCACGGATACCGAGCTGGCAGGCTTGGTAGATAGGTTCCCGGCTGACGCTGCTGATGCCGCAGTCAGCAGTGGCAGTGTGGCCGTACCGCCTAGTGACAACCAGCAGCAACCCAAAAAGGCGGCCGCCACCATGGTGGAGAAGAAGACAAAGACCCGCCGAATGGCTCTGGGATCATCTGCCAAGTGAAGTTTAGTCGTTGCACCGGCGGTACTATGCCGGTTGGTAAAATACCTATGTTCGGTTTCATTTTGTATTGTTCTTCCAATTAGGTATCGTTTATTTTAAATGTTTTTATAGTGAGTTAGGGTAGTTATTTTGCATTTGTAACTTAGTCTTATTTCGAATCACCTATGTACCCTAAATATTAATTTTACAAATAACAATAACTCTCAAATAGAATAAACGCAGGTACATACATAACCTTTCTAATGTCTGTCTTTAACTGTCAGTTGTCATCAGTCATCTAATTGTCAATCAAACTTCAAACTAAATGTCATTCGCCTGTGTTTATGTTATTTTTTTTTTAAGTTATTGTTAAACAGCCATGTGTCATGACTATTGTGGCTATTGTATTTCGAACATACCTAAAAGTTCATTATTTTCTTTTTTCTGTAGTGTGTAGTTTTATTATTGTTTTTTACTATCAGTCGTGCCGGCAGGTTATGCAGAGGAACAACTCTTGTTTTGTAAGTTATTTCTTTATTTTTATTTGTGTTCGTATTTTGGTTAATTTATATATATATATTTAATACATAGTATAGTATTCTATTATATTGTTTTATGCAGCAAAGTAGCTTATTAAATCTTGACGATTCGTTTTGCTCGGCAAGAGAATCATTAAATTCTAGTTTTGCTTCTTGTGATGGTGACACACTCGGTACTTTTATCAACAATACTTTTAGTAACTTTCCAGTAAATTTTAACGTTTGCCATATTAATGCCCAAAGTATTCCAGCCCACTATACTGATTTTGTTGAAGCCTTCTCCTCCGTTCACTTGAGTGCGATATGTGTATCTGAAACCTGGTTCAAACCCTCTCTACTTTCTACTAGTTATTCTCTGCCTGGGTTTGTCCTCGTTCGGAATGACCGTATTGGTGCTGGTTCTGGCGGTGTGGCAATTTACTTACGTAGTGACATTAAGTACCAGATCATATCTATATCTCCTTCGGAGTATACTGGCTCGATGGAATATATTTTATTAGAAATTGTAATAAAAGGTGTCAAAGCGGTTCTTGGAGTCTTCTACTCCCCTTCATTCAGAGTTAATTATTTCTCTTCTTTTGAAACAATTCTCGAATCAGTTTGCTCAGATTATACACATCATCTGATCCTCGGCGATTTCAATACCTGTCTGTTAAAATGTGATACTAGAACGGATAAATTGTTAAATATTCTTAATTCTGTAAATTTTTCTGTGCTTCCCTCTGGGCCCACTCACTTCACCGAACATGGTCCCACTCTGCTTGATTTGATCATCACTTCCTCTGAAAACAATGTGACTTGTCATGGTCAAACGGCCGCTCCTGGGTTTTCACACCATGACCTCATTTACTTGTCTTACAAAATCAAGGTGCCGAAAGTGAAACCCACAATCTTAAATTTACGGTGTTTCTCTAAAATTGACTACAATGCCTTGTCATCGGACGCAGAAAAAATTGATTGGTCTCCCGTATACGTGGCAAGTACAGTGGATGAGAAGGTCTCTCTATTTAATAAGAATATTTTATCACTGTATGACACTCACGCTCCAGTTAGAGCTGTCAAAATACGTCGTCCACCTGCTCCCTGGCTTACGAACGGAGTCCGAATAGCAATGAAACGTCGTAATTATACCTTCCGTAGATTTAAAAGGGAACGTACCGATGAAAACTGGTTGTTGTATAAGGCTGCAAGAAATCGCTGCAATCAAATGTGCAGAAATGCGAAACGTCAGTACTTCTCGGATAATATTGTTAACGCCTCACCAGCAAATCTCTGGAAATTTCTTAATTCTCAGGGTATAGGTAAAGACCAGAGAAATACACTCGAGTTGCCTTTCTCTTTAAATGATCTCAACAAGAATTTTACTTCCGTACCGCTTCTTGATGACAATACCAAAAATTCAACCATTTCTTTTATTCTTGGCTTGCCTGTCCCTGATGGTACGACTTTCGATTTTACTACGGTCACTGAGGATGATATTTGTAAGACCATCCAATCGATAACCTCGAATTCCACTGGCCCGGATCAAATCAGTCGTAAAATGTTAACTTCTATCCTCCCCTCTATTCTTCCCATTATAACGCACCTAATCAATTGCAGTCTCTCTGACCATCTTTTTCCATCTTCTTGGCTTGATGCTTTTATTCGTCCTCTTCCTAAAATACCCGACCCTATCCGGTTTAATGACATCCGCCCAATTTCCATTCTAACTTACCTCTCTAAAATACTTGAGGCTTCTGTCTTCAGCCAGTTCTCGAAGCATATGCTTGATCATGATCTCCTGAATTCATTTCAGTCAGGTTTTAGGCCTGGTCATAGCACTACAACTGCATTGCTTAGAGTCACTGATGATATAAGAGCGGGTATGGAAAATACTAAAGTTACCATCTTGGTTTTAATTGACTTCAGCAATGCATTCAATACTGTCAATATCGATATCCTACTAGCTATTCTTTCCCGATGCAATGTCTCATCCTCAGTTATCGCTTGGTTCGCTAGCTATCTTCGTGGACGTCGGCAGCAGATTCGTAATCGTCAGGATTCCTCTGATTGGTGCGATTTGTTAGCTGGTGTACCGCAGGGTGGTATCTTATCCCCTATCTTATTTTCAATTTTCATAAATATCCTCTCTCACCATTTATCATGCTCTTTTCATCTTTATGCTGACGATCTGCAGCTTTATACACAAACTAATGTAGACGAGATTGATACTGCCATTTCTCTAATTAATAATAACCTGACTAGTATTTCTGAATGGTCTAAAAATTTCGGGGTCCGAGTGAACCCTAATAAATGTCAAGCTATACTGGTAGGTAGTAAAATTCAAACTAATAGAGTAGACCTTAACACCATACAATCAGTTGTCTATGACGGTACCGCGATCCCATTTAGTCCCGTAGTAAAAAATCTTGGCCTCTATATTGACTCCACACTTAGCTGGAATAATCACATGGTCGAAGTCAGCCGAAAGGTTTTTGCCACTCTCCACTACTTACAGCGTTTAAAACACTTCTTGCCCATAAAAACTAAAACTATGTTGGTACAGTCGCTTGTGATCCCGATCATTGATTACGCTGATGTGTGTTATCTGGACTTAACTGAGGAACATCTCAATAAACTGGATCGTCTACTTAACAACTGCATTAGATTTATCTTTTGTCTCCGTAAATACGATCATGTTTCGGAATATCGGTCTCAGCTTAAATGGCTCCCAATTCGTCAACGCAGGAATCTTCATATTCTTTGTCAGCTTTATAATGTGCTCAATAATCCTCTGTCCCCCAACTATTTAAAATCTGACTTTAAATTGCTATCTTCTACTCATCATCGTGACCTTCGTTCTTCCAATAAACTCACTCTCGCTATTCCTTTTCACCGTACCGGTTTTTATTCCAACTCTTTCGCCGTTACGGCAACCAGACTCTGGAACGCGCTCCCTGACTCCATCAAAACTGCCCCGAGCCGTGATTGTTTCAAAGCCCGGGTGTTCAGGCACCTACTTGCGCAAGACTAGTTCCCTCGCTGCCTAACTATTTTATTTTTCAGTAGTATTCTATGTATGTATTTATTTATGGTATTATTTATTTATATTATATGTAATGATATTCTTATATGTCATATTAGCTATATATATATATATATATATGTATTACTATGTATTATATATTTTATGTTACTCTTATTTTGTCTCCCCCCCGTCTCGTCTCCAACAATCCCTTTATTAGACCCACTTAAGTTCTCTGTTTACCGCAAAGGTCGACTGTTAGATAATGCTTCTGCATTAAGTCCACCTATTGTGCCATACATTGTGTTTGTACAATAAAGGTTAAATAAATAAATAAATAAATAAATATTGTAGAGACGTGTGAATATGAAGATGGACGCATTGTGGTTTGAAATTTTAAGAGGCTTATCTTGAATTTCTCATTGGGTCCGAATGGATCCAATTTGATAATGATATTTTTACATCCATTTCTGAAATAACAAAGAAAAATAAAGAAAATACAAAGTAAATAGGAAAAAGAAGGAACATTTTCCAATAATCTGTTTCTTTTAATTAACGATAGTAGTTGCTACTTCAGAATTTAATGGTTCAATTGGATCTATAATTAACTAGAAACGCCGGTAGAATGATGCCTGTTGTTAAGAAATACTTGAAAATAAGAATTCAATCTAGATTCGAAAATGAATTTGATGTGTGTGAGTAAACTTAATGTTACAATACTTTATTTTTTGGTGCAATAATGTATTTTTTACTTACTAAAACTCCTTGCCGTGTACAGTCACGAACAATATCTTATAATTTTTACATTATCTTTCCATTTTATTGATATGTTTGTTTTTTTTATAACATATGGCGGCAAACGAGCAAGCGCGTCACCTGATGGTAAGCGATCACCGCTGCCCATGGACTACTGCAACACCAGGGGTATCACAAGAGTGTTGCCGGCCTTTCAAGAAGATGTAGACTCGTTTTTTGAAGGTTCCAATGTCGTATCGGTTGGGGAAAACCGCCGCAGGAAGTTGGTTCCACAGTTTTTAGTAATTGTCTTTTATTGCTTAAAGCTACACATTGACACAAATCGGGGCGTCAAAATCTCGTCTTGAACACTTCTAGGTTCAATTTAGGCATTCTAACGGTATTTAATACTTACTCCGTAATTCCTCTCTTATTGCTTGCAAGTAGCCATTTGTCGGCATCACGTACAAACCAATATTTATTGAGACATACAGACGTCCAGTCAAGTTACTCTGTATGCACCTCTATGTGGTAGTAATAGAGGCGAGTTTGCAATGAATTTAGCTAGGTCGATGTGCTACCGACTGTACAAAGCAATATTTATAGGCGGGACGTGCCTCAGTCTGTCTGTGTGTCACGAACGGTGGCTTAAACAGATTTATCTTGTTTTGTTACGTAGTACCAGGTTTATTTCTAACGTAAAATTGTGTAACTTAAATGCCTATGTAATTAAGCTCAGGTTCAGAGTAAAAAAATCAGCTGTAGTGTTAGTCGAAGGAAAGTAAAATTTAAAAATAATTTAATTTTCCGAATGATTTTTATTTTCTATGTCTATGGTCAAAACATAACAACAACAACAAGAATACTTTATTAGCACACAAGAAATTACATTTTTAGATACATAAACTAAAAACTAAAAAAAAACTTAAAACTAAAAAAAAGGAAGGAAGAAAACATATTATAGCTGGGGTCCTATTGGGAAAAGTGCTACAATTTTAGGTAATGAGATACCACATAGCTTGGGATGTTATTTGACCTAAACTGACTTAATCGAGCTCGTTAGCCACTCGCGATCCCGCGTCAGGGGGGCGGGGGAGGGGGTCAAAGTTCCAAGCACCCTGCGCTTGAAAAAAAAATCTCGTGGCTACATTTGAGATACAAAGCCAAGTTTGGTGTCATTTTCGGATAAATCGATGACGGCCAATTCATTAGGCATAATATTTTTGTAGGTATTCATAGAAAAAAATGACGTAACGCCTAAACTTATGTAGAACCAGTGTTACAAAATTACAAACAAGCCCGTATTTTTTAAGATTTTTATATAGAAGATGATTTAAAAAAAAATAGCACCAAAAAGCCCAACTAATGTAAATTATAAAAACATAAATATCATTAAACTTTTTTACTAAAATGAATGTAAAAAAAAATTGAACGTACGCGCGGTCTATGCTGTTTCGCGACGAACGAGAAATAGCGAGGGCTCAATTGTCGACTCAGTGGAGTTTTTTCTTCATACAATTCTCAGTAACAGCCTCCATTTTGTTGATTCCATATTATAACTAGCATTTGCCTTCGGTTTCGCCTGTATGAATTTAGTTTTTTACTCATTTTACCACCTAAGGGGTGGATTTTCTGAAATTATTTTTGAGCATTCATTTTGATGAATTTTAGTAAAGTAAAATAATGATAGAATATGTTTGCACCTTAATTCCAACAGGAACTAACTGGACAGGTGGTGCCCCGTTTTACAAATGCGGAAGTAAGTCACAAATTTTCAGTTGGATGTTTGCTACTCCCTCACCTGAAATATACGACGAAAGTCTGTTTGTCTGTTCGCTTTCACGGCTAAACCGCTGGACCCTTTTTTATAAAATTTGGTATGAATATAGTTAAAGACCCAAGCTTAAATATAGGCTACTCTTTTTTCAATAATCAACTCCCAAGCGAGTCAAAAAAAAAAAGTCAAAAGTCAATTTTTTTTATTGAAACTTGGCCTTCAAAGAAGGCTCTTTTTCACGTCGATAACTAATTATTTAATCATAATATATTATGTCTCAAAGCTACAAACTACTAGCATTTCGGAACGACCACTGTAAGACTGCGAGTGCAATAGGGGGTGATTTTTTTAAATCAAAAAACACTTTTACTGCTAAACCGCCAGACCGATTTTGACCAAATTTGGTATGGATGTAGTTGAAGACACGAGATCAAACATAAGGTACATTTTTTTTCAAAAATCAACCTTCAAAGAGTAGTATCAAAAACACATCAGGTACGCTGTTACTACTAAACCGCTGAATCAATTTTGATGAAATTTAGTAGCGATATAGTTAAGGACTCGAGGCCAAAAATAACTATTTTTTTTTCTTTCAAAATTCAACCCCTGATGGTCAGCAGCCGGGGAAAGAAAGTTCGTGTCAAACACACATTTGTTACATTTTCACGACTAAATCGCTAAACCAATGTTGATGAAATTAAGTACGGATATAGTTGAAGATCCAAAGTCAAACACAGGTAACTTTTTTTTTTCAAAAATCAAACCCTTATGGACCGAAGTGGGGAGAGAAGTTAGTGTCGACAACACATCCTGTTACGCTTTCACGGTTAAACCGCTGAACCAATTTTGATTAAATTTGGTGTGGATATAATTGAAAACACGAGGTCAAATAGGGCACTTTTTCCAAAAATCGACTCCCAATGGAATGCAATGATCTGTCTGACTGGCTTTTCGAAGCAAGTTCTGTTAAGCATTCACGAATATACCGCTTGGTTGATTTTGATAAAATTTGATATAGGTAGAAATAGTTATAGGACTCGAGGTCAATCAAATCAAAAATCAACCCGCAAAAGGCCGCAATGGGGGGTAAAAGTCTGTATAAAAAACATAATGATACTTTTTGCTCCGGGCAAGTAATCATTTATCTCAACATCGTCATTCTTGCAAATTTTATTCATTGTTTTGTGATTTTTATATCATTTTATATAGGTACCCGTAATCTATGTACAGTACATTTGTAAAATTGGACGGTGGCTAAGTGAATGACTGGTATATCAGCTCAGAGATGAAACCGCAACCACTGAATGTAGACATTTCAAATAATGTAGACAGATTCTTTATACGTACCTGTAAATGAAACTAATTTTAGAAATACCACTCATAAGATGGTAAAATGAGTAAAAAACGAAATTCAAGCAGGCAAAAGCTAGTCATAATATGGAATCACCGAAATCGAAGTTATTTCTGAGAATTTTATGAAGAAAAAACTCCACTGACTCGACAATAGAGCCCGCGCTCGTATCTCGTTCGGCGTGGAACAGCATAGACCGCGCGTACGTTCAATTTTTTTTTACATTCATATTAGTAAAAAAGTTTAATGATATTTATGTTTTTATAATCTACATTAGTTGGGCTTTTTGGTACTATTTTTTTTAAATTCATCTTCTATATAAAAATCTTAAAAAATACGGGCTTGTTTGTAATTTTTTAACACGGGTTCTACATACGTTTAGGCGTTACGTCATTTTTTTCTATGGATACCTACAAAAATATTATGCCCAATGAATGGGCCATCATCGATTTATTCGAAAATGACACCAAACTCGACTTTGTATCTCAAATGTAGCCACTAGATTTTTTTTTCGAGCGCAGTGTGTTTGGAACTTTGACACCTTCCTCCCCCCCCCTGACGCGGGATCGCGAGTGGCTAACGAGCTTGATGAACTCAGTTTGACCCATATAACATCCCAAACCATGTGGCATTCCATTACCCAAAATTGTATTCGTCCCCATACATTGCTGCCCAATAGGACCCCAGCTATTATAAAGGAAACATATTATAAATGTGCATATTTATATCATAAATGTTTATTTTATTTTTAATTTATTTCTTCCTTTATAATTAACTAGCTTTTGCCCGCGGCTTCGCCCGCGTGAACTTCCCACGGGAACAGTGCTTTTTCTCGGGATGAAAGGTACCTTATATACTTCTCCGTATTTCTAACTATGTGTATGCGAAATTTCAGGAAGATTCGTACAGTAGATAAAGCGTGAAGAGGTAACAAACAAACAAACGAACTCACTTTCGCATTTATAATATTACTAGCTGTCGCCCGCGGCTTCACCCGCGTGAGTTTCGCTTCTTAGTAACCTAAACTCCAGTACTCAAAATTTCAGCCGTTATCCCGTGACCCGCGGGAATATATGTTGATGAACGGGAACAGATGTTCCAGATCTTCAATATTTATACGTCAGTAGAAAATGCTCATCAGGTTGAAGAACTTTTGCTAAGGCGCCATTTCCATATATGTAATAGTGTAGCTGGTCTCTTGGAGCTCTTCATCAGATGATTCTGATCTTCGATTTTAATACGTCAACAGAAAATGCTCGTCAGATTGATTAACTTTTGCTAAGGTACCATTTCTATATTTCTTATAGTTTGGCTGTTCTGTTATGGTTCTTCATCAGGTGTTCCAGTTTTCAAAATCAATTATAGCCTATATGTTGCCCAGGCTTAATAGCTATACAACAAAAAAAGTTTTGTTCAAATCCGTCCAGTTGTTTTTGCGTGAAACGCGTACATACATACAGACAGACAGACAGACAGACAGACAGACAGACAGACAAGAAATTTCAAAAAAATATTTTTGCTTTCTATTATTCTTTTTAGGTGTCCCTCTATCCATTTCAGTCAAAAATACTAAATGTACAGACAAAATATTTTTACTGTTTTATTATATGTATAGATAATGTTTACTGCACCCTACATTTTTTTTTCACGTATATTTCCTTCCACCCAAAGGTTGGCTGGAAGAAATTGCATTTGCGATAAGCCCGCCTTTGCGCTCATTTATATATTTACTTTTGTTAATTCTTTGTATTTCTTTTCTGTAAATGGTGCAATAAAGTGTTGATCTATCTATCTATCACATTTTATAAACATTGAACATTGTCCCGGAGCGGTATTTTCAAAAGAATTCTAGAAAATTTGGCTTATTTCCAACTAATCTGGTTATCTGATTAATATATAAGCCCCGGCTTCAAACTAGATAGGTACTGTACACACTAGAGAAATGGACGATTGACCTTAGAACTCGGGAAGAAAGATAATTTTAATAATCCCGAGACTGTCAAAATCCCTATTATACGAGCGCAATATTCTAGATTAAAATAAAAAAAAAAGAGATGGCGGGAAATAAGATTATTTTCGTGGAGGGTCTCAACAGGAGGCTTTTAATAAAGAGAGCAATTTCTTCATTTATTAAAATGCGGTGACGACTGTTACAAGATTTTAGGTTATTTTGAGAATTTGCAGGCGCCGGAGTGATTTAGAAAATTAATTGTTTTCGAATTTTGAAGTACTAATTATTTTGAGAATTTGTAGGCGTCGGAGTGATTTAGAAATTTAATTGTTTTCGAATTTTGATTTATCTAACGAAAATTTTTTTTTTATTAAAGATAGGTTTGCTCTTGACCACAATCTTGCCCGAGGTCTACGATGTAGCGAGCTTACCCAGAAGCAGCCTATTCACTCTGGTTTTAATTAACATGGTAAGTATATTTAGTTTCAATAACTCTGAAAGAAAGTGCACTTAATAATGCGTGTGACTAGTTTGTTCGTTTTTCTGAATAATAAACATATTTAATTGTACTCAAATGCATTTATTTCAGACAATTGTCATACGAAAAAAATATATACAAAAAATACTTTGGTACTTTGGAATGGCTGTGTCGTACATCTAACATATGAAAAAGTTTGATCATAAACTTACTTTTTCCCTGGGAACTCACCTGGGAATTATAAGAAAAAGTTAGTATTAGCTCATCAATTTTATCGAATACTAGCTTTTGCCCGCGGTTTAGCCCGCGTGAATTTCCCACGGGAACAGTGCTTTTTTTCCGGGATGAAAGGTACCCTATGTCCTTCTCCGTACTTCCAGCTATGTGCATGCGAAATTTCAGGAAGATTGGTTCAGTAGATAAAGCGTGAAGAGATAAAAAACAAACAAACAAACAAACTCACTTTCGCATTTATAATATTAGTTAGGATTGTCCTATTATGTAAACAATCTTCGCAGTACTTATTATAGTTATAGATTTATACTATACTAACCGCGCCTCGGGGCTTCGCTCCCGTGGGAATTTCGGGATAAAAAGTACTCTATGTGCTATTCCCGGTATTTTTCTACCCGTATACGAAATTTAATCGAAATCCGTCCAGTAGATTTTGCGTGGTTGAGTAACAAACATCCTCACAAACTCACGTCCAAACTTTCGCATTTATAATATTAGTAGGATTTATCTACTACAGAACCTTTATTACGAGTTACTTTAGTTACCCTCGGCCAGGGTTTTATTTTCCAATTTGCCGCGCGTCATTTTATGTGACGCTCTCGACAATTCGTTTCCGCCAGCGACACGACTAGAGATGAGCACTTGCCCGGTAAAAATCCAAGTCCCTAATAATTATCCATTTTTAATTTATATTAAAAATGGATAATTACCAATAATAATATAATTAATGATAACCCATTTTTTAATTTATATTAAAAATGGGTAATCATTTGGGACTTTCGTTTTTACCGGTATAAGCCGATCATGAGTGAAAATCAACCATTTTCCTGATTGTGATATTTATATCGTGATTATTTATAATGCAATAATTAAGGGTATAGCATTCAGTCATTAATATTTTTTATATAAGTTAATTTAGAATTAAACAATAAAAAACCTACCAGGTATAAAATGGGTATTTAATTCTTTTTGAAGTGAAAGCCTTTTAAGGCGCAATAAGCACTTTATGTTTATGGTAAAACGCTCGAATATATAACGCATTTCCGGGTAAAGTCGGGTCGAGTCGATGTTGGGACCTCTCCTTGGTGAAGTTTTCACTTCTATCGTATAGTCAATTTTTACCCGTTTTTATCTTCCCATTATTTACCTACCCTTCCGCCCATCTCTATTCACGTGATGTTCAGCCAATTGCGAGATGTTTCCGAAAGAATTACGTGGGAATTGATTTTTGGGGAAACGATTGAAACTATTAGGAGAGCTGGGTAACTTTTTCTGTTCTTTACATCAGAGCGTATTACCGACTAAATAGCAGTTTTTTAGGTTTATGTTCTAGTTGGATAAACGGAAGCGATGAGTATGTCGTCTAAATAGCTTTTTGTACAAAAGAGCTCGGCTTTCAGCGTGTCCCGTTGTATATTTAAATAGTAACGCTTTTTTAACAATTCTCGTAACATAACATTTAAATAAACGCCACTATTGATATACCAGAAACGATACCCTAGTTGGATACAAATAAGGGAGTCTTAACTCAGCTGTGGGGCAGAAAAGCTTAATAAAAACATAAACAACAACCTAACTTCTTACCTATTTGACCAACTAACCGACCGCTAGGTTATCTATTTCTATATATACATAGTTAAATAAAGCGATAAATTTTGGTAATAGCAGTAATAACCGCCGCTTATATCGATCGGAAGACCGGCACGCGAGACACGACCTAGTTTTCTTTTTAATAACTTACTATAAATAGAAAAGATGGGTAACTTAACGAAATACGTAACTTGTATGTATTATACTTGTCTAAATAAATGGCCATAACCATGGAACGCCTGTTGCCCTGCCCCCCGTGCCCTAACACCTGCACTCGGGAAGATCTGATGGCGGCCATCGATGAGGCTCTGAAAGTGGCAGAATACTTTTCGGATAAATTTAAACAATAGATCGTTGGAATGGCATCGACACGCCAAGAAGAAGAAGATTATAATTATGTTTACAGCACAGAATTTAGGTATTGTTCTCAGAGCATGAAAACGAATAGAGTTTAGATGCACCAACTAATATTTTTTTAAACTAAAAATGTCAAGAACAAGTAAAAATGTGTGTGTGTGGAAGGAAAAAGGGGAGGCATTTTTCCAGCAGTGGGACACATCCAGAGCCGGCTTTAGCACTACCAGCGCCCTGGGCAAGATTTCTATAGCGCCCCCAAATACTATTCAAACCCAAACGAAAAAAGGCAAAGGGTAAAAATATATTATAAAATTTCGTGCCTCAGACGACTATCGAGCACATTGAGAGTTTTAATTTTTTTTTTATATATTTTATTTAAGATTTATAAGAATGAAGTACCTTTAACACAAGTTTTTATTACATAGCACTGGACTAACGAGAGCTATAAGGTGCAAAAAGAATTATTCGCAAAGTGTCAGAACTTCGATACGCGTGTGGAAAATTTCACAGGCGTAATGTAGAGGATATAAAGTAATTGAGCTTTGCCTAGAATATGCTTTGATTTTGTGTTCTCCTCTAGAAGTCGCATTTCACAACCGATTCCCGCGAAATTTTGAGAGCATTCAATAAACATATAAAAATCGATAGTCGAGGATTTTTTTTAATTATTTTTGGTAATGGCGGAGTTGATACAAATGGCCTAAGCGTAAGCGCTTTTGGATTTCTCTTACGACCAATTTGTGGCAACTCAAAATAATCCTAACTTATATTATAAATGCAAAAGTGGTTGGTTTGTTTGTTGCCTCTTCACGCTTTATCTACTGAACCAATCATCCATCTTTCGCATACACATAGTTGGAAAGTACTGAGAACTCCCATAGGGTACTTATCATCCCGGGAAAAAGCACGCGAGCGAGCCGCGGGCAAAAGCTAGCATGTAATAAATAAAGAGGCGCCTGCGGCGGCCCTTTATGACGACCCTTTGAGGCGCCTCTTTGGGACGACCCTTTGAGGCGCCTTTCCTTCTTCTCGCCCCTCACCGACAACAAGGGGGCGCCTGGGGCGCCTGGGACGCCTGTGCGCCGGGGCGCCTGTGGCGCCCCTTGACGACCGGCGCCCTGGGCCGTCGCCCAAACGCGCCCCCCCCTAAAGCCGCTACTGGACACATCAACAGGCTAGGAAAAAAAAAGGAAAAATCGTAATACAAATAAGTGTCAAAGACTCGTCACCTCACTACAAAAAAGGAGCGCACTTACATATACTCCTAATTCAAATTCGAATCAAATTGTGACAATTTTTTTTTTAATCTTTGCTCTATACATGAACTCTATTTTAAAACAGAACTTTATATCCTCGCATTAAATGACAGCAAATGGCATGTCTAGACATGTATAGTGACAGTTAAGTAAACAAGTATAGCAAACGTGTTGTTACACGAAAGTTTAAAACGGTGCTTCGCAAGATAGATAGTCCTCGACTGTATTCACAAGTTTTCGCTAGCTTTACTACACAAACAGTATAATCGACGCGAACTTAGCTTACAAGTTGGAAAACTAACTTTGGTTACTTAACCCAGTTAAAGACTACATATGTACATTTTACTTGCCTAAATTACAAAACTTATTACTTTTTAGGGTTCCGTAGTCCGACAAGGAACGTTCAGTCCGTCCGTCCTAGTCTGTCACAGCAGAATATCTTCTATGTTTATGGACTGATTTGCATGTAACTTGGTTAGAGGATACTTCAGGATCTCATTTTTAAAAATACAAAAAATTAAAATTACCCCTTTTTAAGGGTACCTCCCCATACATGTAAAGGGGGAGGTGAACTATTTTTTTGAGTGCACCCCCTTGTGTGGGGTATCGTTGAAAAGGACTATGAAAATAATGTAGGGTTTCCATACAACACTTTTTATCAGCTTTATCATTTGCGAGATATAGCCCGCCAAAGTCGTTTACACGGTGTCTGTAATTTCTAAAGTCTTGGACCTATAAACTTCAAATCACTCACGTAAATAAACAGGCGCGGAAACTCTTATTTAAAATTATTTCGGGTATCCTGTGATGAATACTTTTGAAATTATAAATAAAATAAAAATATATACTTTTTTCTTGCAAGAAATGCAAAACAGCGCGGTGCCAAAAATGACTACGAAACCCTACTTTATGCGTGGTCCGGTCCGTTGTCCGGTTTTTAATACTTACACTTGCCCGCGTGAATTTCCCTCAGAACAGTACTTTTTCCCGGGATGAAAGGTACCCTATGTCCTTCACAGTACTTCTAACTATGAGTATGCGAAACAGGAAGATTGGTTCAGTAGTAAAGCGTGAAGAGGTTACAAACTCACTTTCGAATTTATAAAATATTAGTTAGGATTAGGATTATCTACGCCATTTTAATAACCTTCCTTCTACTTATTAGACACATTAAAATTGTGTTTTTTCTCTCACAGTGCAATGCTAAAATATACCCAGTACATTACATGCCACACACAGACGGGTATTTGTAGGTAATTTTTGTATTAGTTTACAATGTAAATATGTATTTTGAAAATTATCTTTCTCTCTTTCAGGTTAACTTTAAAAAATATAATTAGTACATTTTTACTTGTCCTTGACTGCAAGCATTGAGTCTGGGAATCGCCCAACGATTTATATAAGCTCTCTCTGGATGCAATTTAGATAATGGCGACTACCCTTCGTTGGGCGTAATTGGAACCAGAGTGGATGTTTTATGAAATAACATCGATCGGAGCCTTTGTCACTGGAATCGTTTTGTTTTACGATCCCATTGGAATTGGTTACTTACATCTGGAATTTGGATAAACTTTGGTTCGGAAAACCATGACCCGAAGCTAATATATTGTAGATTGTAATTTCTGTTGAAACGGTACCCTTTTCTTCCATTGTTGGAACTTCGAATGTGTGAAAATATCATTTCACGCCCTTTTTAGGGTTCCGAAGTAAACAAGGAACCCTTATAGTTTCATCATGTCTGTCCGTCCGTCCGTCCGTCTGTCTGCGGCTTGTGTCTGTACTTGTACTAGAAAACTGTAATTTGGTAGATATATACATATTTATTACGCAGAGCAAACTGTAGAATAAAATTAGGAAAAATATATTTTTTTAGGGGGCCTCCCCTAGGCCTAAAGTGGGGATGATTTTTTTTTTCTCTCGATTATACCATCATGTAGGGTATCATTTGATAGGTCTTTTAAAAATATTATGAGTGTCTGAAGAACATTTTTTGATTTAGGGATCCGTGTGCGAAATATTTAACTTTAAAGTGATAAATTTTGTTAGAGTCAAGTGTCCCCCCCCTCGAACAGGAAAATGGTGGAGGGTGGATACATGAAACAAATTATAATAACTATCAAATATAATGAATTTTAAAGGAAAATTATCAGGGCTATGTAGACTTTACACGTTAATGAGTAATAGACGATAAACTTACAAAATTGATTTTAGTATGAAAAATATTCGTAGGAACAATTTTCATTCTATATGATGGTATATACTTAGGTTATTTTCATTAATTATATAAAAGTGGAAGTAAATATAAGTTCATATGTCCGCATTTCTACAGGATAGGTACCTTCGGAACCCTACATTGTTCGTGGCCCGACACGCACTTGACCAATTATTATTGTTTTATTTAGCCACTCTATCTTTTTTGCAATAAACGTTTAATGTTTCAAAATGTTGCCTGTTCAAAAAACTAAGGTATTGATAACATATAATAATAATAATGTTCTATCTATACTTATATCTAGACAGAGCGGCTAACTATTCTAATAGGATAGGCTAACTATTATAGAACAGTTAAAACTTTTGAATATGTAAATTAAAGTCAAACAAATTCATTTGTCTAGTACATCGCCAGAATCATTTCTCTTCAATTCTCTTCAACTGTCATAGTTGAAGAGAATAGTTAAAACTTTTGAATATTCAAACTAAAGTCAAACAAATTCATTAGTCTAGTATATCGCTAGATTCAGGCCGCCAAGAACAATCAAACTAACTTCAATAATTCTCCAATCCCTAGTTAGGGTTTCCCAGTTTATCAGCGATGGTACTGCAAAGATAAGGAATGCCATTTTGTAGGCGGACCATTTAGTACCGATCGGATTGATTACCTGAATCGTACCTATCCAAATTTAATTTTAGATATTCATCTTTTGAACAGTGCGCATTGTACATTAAGTAAGGCTTGTATGACTTAATTTAAATTAGTAAATAGTTTCTGAGAGGATCTATTTTCTTGTAATTCATATAATAATATGGAATAATTTACCTATTTCAAAATTCATCTGCTATATTAAAGGTTGTAACGTGGCAGCGCGTCGATCCAATTTGGATCTATTTATGCGTGCGCTGGCACATGCATACTTATCTCACCTGTCATAAATTTTAAACTGTATTCATTCATATTCGATTCTGCATTTTGATGTCATTCTTGACTCAGTTTATATAAATTTTTTATCCTCTAACATTGTAAACATAAATACAAAGCTGTTTTAAAATAATATATCTAATAACAACATAGACCCGTCCAGGGTCCTATACTTATATTCTAATTCTTTATCAACAAATACTACTACCCTGAGGTATACTATTATTTTAGAGTCTCTCCTGCGATAAGGTTCTTACGAAAAGTGTTTTTTTTTATTATATTCCCCTACAAATGTAACTTTATTTTCATTCATAATCAGATCTACTGAGATGTAGGTAGAGCATGTGTGTAGAGCTATGACAGATAGAAATTTAACGATAGACAATTAACATTTAATAAAGTAAAATTTTATTTTATAAAAAATACTTAAAAACGTAAAATAAAAACAAATGATAAATATGTACTAAAGCACGTTAAGACCGTATGTACGTGCGCGCTGATAATTATGTAATACTTTATTTAGCCTAAAAAAGTTATGGCTTCAATAAAAGCGATGTCATGTAACTCATATTTCTCTCAAACAATAAATAACGTACGTTCCACACGGTACACAAATCAGAGCCTTTTAGGAATACCAATATTTTTCTGACGGCTATAAATAAATTATCTATTGGCCTTACCTTATGTTTATTATTACATCAAGTTGTGCACTTTTTTCACTTAAATCTGTAACAAAACAAGAAGACATTTAAGTAAAAGTAATAAAAAAATATAATGTACAGTCAACATCCTTATAATTATACAGGATCGCTAGTTTAACAAAGATTTAATAAGAAAATAATTAACAATGGCATTGCAATGAAACTTTAAAATATAGTAGTATTTCAATAATATCTAATATTTGGGATTTTGAGATAAAAAAAACGTGCTATCCAGGTTACAATCTTCCCGTGCCCCAAATAGATTAACAAAATCAAGGCCATAGAATTTTTTAAAATTTACTACACGTTTAACTTTCCGCCTTTCACGAGTTTATGTTCTATATAAAACACATATAAGTAGAACATGAACTCACAAAGAGAAAGTGTCTTAATAACAGAGACAATTATTGATATATTTTGGACAAAAACACCAAGAAATAGCAGCAAAATTGCGATAATACGAAGCAGACTGAATTAATTTTTCCGAACCAGCGGCCCGATCTAATGATAGGTTTAAAGCATTTTTGTGGAATGTGCATTTGAAAGAACAATTTCATTCCTTGTTTTAGGAAGTTTTCTTTGATTAAAACGCGTAATACATGGATGAAACGGTACGTTTATCTTTTCTTTAATTTTATTTGACTGTTTTTATCTTACAAAGCTGCTATCTAAATCGAAAAACGTTTTTTATGAGATAGATTTAAAAACAAAATTTGGTGTCTTTTATTTATTACTTTAAATAACTCTCTGGTTTTCCACTCAAACAAAGCTCCACGTTATGTTAACTTTAATTCAGCACAATCATGCAATAAAATTAGGTCATAAATAACGGAACAATATCCTCCCAAAGGAACTGGCAACTTTAAATTGGCGTCAAGTATAGATGAAAAATGATCGGAACCTAAAAGTTAGGGAACAGACACGTAGAGAAAAGTGTTGGAAGTTGGTGTGATGTGTCCCTTAGGGTATAGTCCTTAAAATAGAGTTAGTTGAACGACAGTTGAGTCAACAAGGGACTTTCAAGATAGAGTAGGTTGGACGAATGAAAAGTTAAGTAAATTCTAATAATATCTTGCAGATGACGTTAACTTTTTCCGTCACCACGTCTCTGTCTTTGAGTCTTGACCATGTCTGACTTGAGAAATAATGTCTTTCGCGTTTTCGATGTCACTTTCAGATACATGCGATCCGCATATTTGAATTAATTTTTATAAAATTTATTATGAAGACCAACAGCCATTTATACAACAATAGGTTAAAACGTAAGAACTAAAGAAGCCAATTACAGGTCCTCACAAATAGAAAGATGAATACATAGGTAATAACGATGTTGAACATGTTGTTTTACTCTACTTATACAAATAACATAAATTACGTCGATTTTACATGGAATAAAATGTTAAAGTTCGTTAATAACTAATTTCTTACACTGGTTCGTCTTAAATGTTGTTTTTCGGTTGAGATTTGAATTATCGCCCATCTCCATTGATATGACAACCGACCTCTGACGATTGCTACGCGGACGCGACAAGTAGATCCAAAATAAACTAATAAACTAAGAAAGAAAAGAACTACAGTCAACTACAACTCAGCCTATCCCAATTCATAGCAATATCTCTATTACCGTTACATATGATCCATGAAGGATAACATGTGCTGCGGTTACCTGTACGGCCCTTTACATGCATGTTCGCTAAACAATGCACTTGGGAGCGAGTGCCCTATAAAGAGTTGGCAGCGTGATTACATACGATTGAGTTACGTCAGTTACGGCTGCGAGGATCGTGGAACATGAGATTACGGTAATGTATTTTTCTTACTATACCACGGAGCTTGGCTCCCCTCACAGAGATTTGATTAATATAATAGGTCCCATAGTTGAAGAAATGGAGCATAAGAAAAATCTTAATAGTTAAAAACATTACTCCAACCCGCACAACATATAATTTCGTCTTCAGCAATTTTTCAAATGGTTGCCTGGAAGAAATTGCTTAATGATAAGGCCGCCTTTTGCGTATCGTCCTCTCTTTTTATCGTTTTAGTTACTTTATGTATCTAAACCATGTAAATACTTGTGTGAAAATAAAGTATTCTTGTATTGTTTTTAAGATTAACATCTTACCCATATTAAAAAAATACTCTCTCAAATATTTTTTTTAATATGGGTAAGATGTTAATCTTAAAAACAATACAAATATACTTTATTTTCAAGTGAGTGAATTATTTTTTGTTTCGTATAAATCATCTTAATCAACGTGGAAATATAAATAGGGGTAACTTTTCCTATTAGTAGAAACGGTTGTTTAAAACTCCGGTTCATCCATAGGTTTGTTTTAAAATTGATGTAACTTTTTTTTTTTACACCCTAACTCAGATGGAAGGGAAGCACTATTTGTCTCAGTTGGAAGCGACAAGAAACAATTATCAAGAACAGTTAGTAAACTTGTAATTAATTATTGCCTTACAGTTCCTTACCTATAGGTAAGGAACTGTAAGGCATCTATAAAGAGTTTAGTAGTTTAGCAGTAGTTTTAATTAATTTGTTTATTCAAAATAAAGTCGTCTTTTCTTTCTTCTTTTGTACTGGTTTGTTTCTCTTTTCTTTCTTGTGAATGTTAGTAAACCACACGCTGAACTAAAAAACAACAAACTTAGTTTGGTGATGCCTTATAAGAAATATCATCTTGAAGCCTTCTCTTGATTCTGAGAAAAGTATCTAATAGTTGCCTTTCTAATGGATGAATGATTTGAATGAATGATTTTGAATGAATGAATGAATGATTTGAATGAATGATTTATTATTAACACTTACATTTTACACTTAAAGATATAACAGTTGGCTCCACACTAGGCAACTTGCCTGTCCTATGGTAGCCAAATACGATTTGACAAACGTAATTCAAAAGCCGACATTAGATTTAGTACATTCTTAATAAAACACTATACATCTCAATACATATTTATGCAATTTTTTAATTTGGAAAAGAAAGATATAATGGACATTCAAAAGAAGATAAGTAATGGTCATTTCAAAGAATGATAAAGTAGAGTGCCTGAAACTAACTTAATATCCTTAATTCCGTACCCACCTAAAGTTCTTTATCATCATTCACAATTGCACTGGACAGATGAATTGTAAATAATGAAACCTTTTTCTGTGGAAAAACTGAAGAAAAATGGACGCGGTCGCATCAACTACGTACTTTTCATTGTAGATTTTCCTTTGAAATGAGAAATATCATTTATTACTTACTCCGATGCAACATTTTTATAGTTTTCAAAAGAATCACTCGAGAAAAACTCTTTTCGTACCTACTTCGTAGTTTTTAAATGCATTTTTAAAGTATTTCTTTTGTATGTTTTTAAATTAAACATAAAAATCTGCGGTCAAATAATGAGAACTTTTGTTATTTAAAATGCTGTTCACACAAAATAAGACATGTAGAAAACCTTAACCACTTATTGAACATTATACTTTGTTACTATTTCACAAAAAGATTTTTTAAATAATTTTCACGTACTGTTTTACATTTTTATAATTTACTAGCTGTCGCCCGCGGCTTCGCCCGCGTGAGTTTCGCTTAGATGAAAAATCTCTCTTGGAGCTTTTCATCAGATGTTCCAGATCTTCAATTTTTATACGTCAGCAGAAAATGCTCATCAGGTTGAACGATTTTAGCTAAGGCGCCATTTCCATATATGTTATAGTGTAGCTGGTCTCTTGGAGCTTTTCATCAGATGTTCCAGATCTTCAATTTTTATACGTCGGCAGAAAATGCTCATCAGGTTGAACGATTTTTGTTAAGGCACCATTTCCATATTACTTATAGTTTAGCTGTTCCGTTATGGTTCTTCATCAGGTGTTCCAGTTTTTAAAATGAATTATAGCCTATATGTTGCCCAGGCTTAATAGCTATACAACAAAAAAGTTTCATTCAAATCCGTCCAGTAGTTTTTGCGTGAAACGCGTACATACATACAGACAGACAGACAGACAGACAGACAGACAGACAGACAGACAAGAAATTCCAAAAAATTTTTTTTGCTTTCTATTGTTCTTTTTAGGTCTCCCTCTATCCATTTCAGTCAAAAATACTAAATGTACAGACAAAATATTTTTACTGTTTTATTATATGTATAGATATAGATTATTAACTTATGTCATTTTGAGACAAACTATAATGAGGGATAGCAAGTAAATAAATGATACAACAAAGTAAATAAAACAGAAAAATGTGAAAAAAGAAACATTTTGGCAAGCTTTACCAATGTCGTGAAAAAATTCGCAAAGTGGAGTGTTCCCTATTTTGGGAACTCCTAAACAAAACCCCAGCGGACAACCCAAACATAAAATTAATTTTGTTACCAACCATTTTCCGAAGCTCCTCGCTCATTTCCTAAAAAATACATTTCGAGATATAACTAAGTATTCATTGAATATCTCGCTTTGTATTGCAATGCTTGTAATACGATTTTTTAGGGTTCTTTACCCATTTTTTAAGTTGATTATTTCAAATAATAACTTTTAATTTCTAATGTATTTAATATGACATATATTAATTATGCGAGTCAATTGAGCCATTACAGTTGTTCTCTGAATTTCACTCATTATGAATTAAGGTGCAAACAATTTTAAACAATTTTTAATGAATAGAAAACATTTTTTTATATTAAACCCACAAACAATGTTTATAAGTATAAGTAATTGTTAAATGAAGTTCTTAACATAACTAAAAATAACAATAAGATTTTTGATTCAGTCTTCTCATTTTCTCAAAGTCATTAGCAATTTCCCTAATAGCTTGTGAGAGAAATTCAAATTACCTTAAAGATCTGCTAACGACAGTCATGATTTCACCGGCTTTTGTTCCATAGTTACATTTGATTGAGAAAGTTAAATCGGTTAATTTCGTTGCCATATTGGTGGGATAATGGCGTAGATATAAAAAGTTAATAGACCGTTCGCTGTTTAAATAGACATTTACTGAACACTGGAACTTGTTACTGAACAGCTAGCTGCGCCCCGGGGCTCCACTTCTATGGGAATTTTGGGACAAAAAGTAACTTTCTGTTAGCATTTAGGGTACTTTTTATCCTGAAATTTTTACGCGAGCGGAGCCACTAAATCCTGGTAGTAAATCATAAAATGTTGTGAAATCAGTTGCATGATATACAAAGTTACTAACATATGTTTGATATGTTATAAGCGACCATATTTTTACAAAGGTTTTGATGAAAGAATTGATATTTGTAACCGTGGTCATTGTGGACATTTGTACTAGGTATATCATTTTTCATTCATAATTGCAAGCTTTAGAGCTTGCAATTATGAATAAGTACAAATTTGAAACATTGTTAAATCATAATCATAAATCATTTATTACCAAGAAAAGTTACAAATTACCAGTACTGGAGCCCTGCGCTAAGTAAAAACTTGTGTTACGGGGACTCCTCTCTTTACAAATGATACAAATAAGAACTTGGTAAAATTAACAATAAAAAACATTTGTACATGCATGCGTGCTTGCCCAAAGAGTGACTTGTTTTTCTTATTTATGGATGTGTATAAGGACAATTATTCACAAAATTTTGATTTAAAACTATAATTTTAATTATAGGAACAAAATCAATGTTGATACTACTTCCATCGAATTTTGAAACATAAAACCAAGGTGCGGTCGATGGCGCTGAGTCAGCAACTGACACTCGCAGTAGTGATTTTAAAATATAGTTGACTATAACGATGTAACCACTAAGTACCAGATATATTTATATGCACATTATTTTTAGAGCTGCAAAAAATATAGATACTGACAATAGTCAGATAGAATATTAGCTAACAACGTAATACAAAAAAATAGGTATATGTGGCAATTGTGGGTAATTGGGTGCACTTTCCTGTAGTGTATTTTTTCTGGTATACAAAATAAAAACATGAACTTAAAATTATGCTATATAGTGTTTTAAAATATGAAACTAAAAAAAAAAAGGTAACACATTTTCTAATAAAATAGACAGAAGTCGAACCGTCTCATCACGCATATTATAGTCATTCTTGTGGCTGGGCGATTTTGCTTAAGTCGGTCTCAGATTCAATCCGTATCAATGGTTCGCGCTCAGACTTTCTTAGGTATACTTTTCCACTGGCTGTCCAACAGAAGGAGTAACCGTATTGCCGCGCAAAGTGCCGAGCTTTGATATAGAGTCCTTGGGCCCTATATGTGAGGGTTTCTGAAACATATACTGGTCTTATCGGTGATGATAATTTCAAGTGTCCAGAATGCAGTTTTTCTCCCTTGGGCTTGATTTTGTTAAAAACTTTAACGGCTCTGAAAATTTGGTCTCTTTTGAGAACACTACAGAAGTCGACTCTAATGGTTTTCATACCTTCTTTATTGGTGATGTCGGTTTACGCTCTCTGTCATTCTAGGTACATTTCGGATCTCTTAGTCCCGTTGATTTAAATTTACGCTCGGTTTCCTCCAGCTTTTCTTCGAGCATTTGTATATGTATTTTGTCCCTTTCCTTTTCCTCTTCCAGGAATTTTAATTTTTCAATGGCTATCTCATATTTTTCAGTGAGGAATTGGATACTTGTGATAAGTTCCATGTTGTTTTTATCGTTTTGAGTCTTAATTGCAGTGAAACGGCTCTCCACTATATTAGATAGAGCATTAAAATGCTCTCTCATTTCAGACCTGAGGTCCTGGATTTCTTTTTCAGTTTCTCGCCTCCTTTTGGAGCGTGCAGTTGTTTTACCACGTTCGCTAATTTCCGAAGGAGTATCGGAGTCGTATGCTGGTACAGAAATGGGCCTGGGTGCGAGGGCCCGAGGGCGCGGTACAGCGACGTTGGCATAAACGGCGGTAGCTGATGCTGTAAGTGCGATCTATTAATTAGAATATGCACAGTTCCAGAAAACAGCTCTTACAGGTTGAGCAAATATTATATTCGTAGCACACTGCGTCAGTGTCGTAGCAGCTTTGTTGCTCGTAGGGGATTTTCGTAGCAGCGTAGACGATTTGTGGCAAATCAAATTAATAATGTGATGTAGGTACCTTATTGGTGTGGTAACACGATCGGTTCCACGTGCGGTCGATGGCGCTGAGTCAGCGGCTGACACTTGCAGTAGTGATTTTAAATTATGAAATTGGTGAATTGTTTGGTATAGTCGAATTTTTTTGAACCAAAATTGCTAATGAATAAAGTTCACTTTTGCAAAACACAAGCTATAAAATATCAGTGGAGCACTATGCACGTCTGCCTATAACGATGTCTCGGACGAAAGAGGCCTATTATATTGTTACCTAAATTCTTTATTTTTTGTTTTTATTTAAAAAAACAAAGGTCTTGTTGAACAACCATTTATTATGAAGTGAAGCTTGAATGGAAAACTTAAATTTGTAGTACCTAATATTAGCAAAGAAAACTATTTTCTCGTAAATGCCGAGCCAAAATAACAATCCACTGGCATACAAAACATCATTGTTTACGAACACAATAGATACTCGAGATACAAATTAGAGACAAGACGAGTAAGATGAATGTTGGTTCGCTTTCCTCAGAATTTCCAAACTGCGTAGGATTTAAAACAAAATACTTAGGTACCTTATTAGTTGTTCGCCGCGAACTCAGACCTCGCTATATTTTTTTTAAATATATATACTTAAATATGTTCAAAAACTACTGAATCAATTTTGATTATAATTTGATATGTAAGATAAAATTATTTTATTTATCTGTTCGTCAAACTTATATCTATCAATTTCAACAAAAATAGCACTTATTATAACCAACAGCCATTTACAAGTTTTTTCAAATAAAATATATCGTGGCGATTCTCGTTAATTATTCATCATCTAATCGTTCAAAAAACATAGATCTAATTCAGTCAAATCAGTATTCTGCACTTAGCCCTTTCGTCCACAAAGTGACGCGGAACTCCGATACTTATGTATCGGTTCTCGTCATAGACCTATAATATACTGTAATAAGTCTATGGTTCTCGTTCTCCAATCGTAGCGCGCGATTGGAGTCAGCGACGGCAAGTCATGTGAGTACGAACCCCTATGAATTTGAATCAAATCAAATCGTTTATTGCTTCCTTGTATGGTACAGGTCTTTGTATTGCGGTGGTGGCCGAGTGGTAGGGTGCCCGCCTGAGGCTGCAAGGGTCCCAGGTTCGAATCCTGCCCGTGCTATGAGTTTGTACACCAATCTGACTCATGTATGGTAGTTTTTATCGACCACCACTTGCTTCCGGTGAAGGAAAACTTCGTGAGGAAACCTGCACTCTGGTTGATTATTATCAGCTAGTGTGTGAAATGGAGAAGGCAATGGCAAACCACTCCATTAACATTGCCAAAATAGTCGTTGTGTGTTTAATGGATATAATATGAAATGCCATATAATGACCACGACCCTCAATCATGAGGAATACGACTAAAGGAGGAGGAGGAAGGAGTCTCCGATACCAAAGTATCGGAAACCCACGTCACCTTGTGGACGAAGGGGCCAGTTAAGTACAAAACAATCAGAAATCTTACAAAACATATCCCATTTCCAGAAATATAAAAATATAGTACGTTTCATCAAATAGTTCCCTTGCCGTCATGTTGGCAGTAATATTTAATTATGTTATAATTAATTTCTAGATTAACGAGGAGGTTTTTGTATAGCCATGATTGTTGTCAGCGGCAACTTTATGAACATTTTAAGCCAAGGCTCGTACAAAGCCGAAGGAAGTAGTTATTATTATTAGTTTTACTGCCAACATGGCGGCAAAGGAACTATCCTATGAAACGCACTCTAGTTCCCTTCACGAATTCACGAAGGCACTGGCTAACAAACAATCTGGACACGTAATCCGGGCATGACATTGACATAGTGTCCCCCATGAGTAATTATTTTTCTTAATTGGTAACGAGTTTCGAAAACAGAAAGATTATTATTATTTGGAAACTAGTTTCGGTTAAAGAAATATTATTCGTTATTCGAAACTGTTTTCGACATTTTGGTTTCGAAAGCCGAAGGGAAGATAACAATGCTTGTGATTACAGACTGGAGGATCAGGTAATTAATGTGCGAGCGTTAACACTCTTATCATGGAATTTAATACAGATGTATTACATTTTTATCAAAATATAATTACATGAAGCTAGTTTGTAACCATCAATATTAATAAGTGGGACCGAGGTAGAAGTAAGAAGTGATCTGTAATATAAGTGGGACCGAGGTTGCATTTATGAAGTGCTTTGTAATGCAGAGGAAATGTAGTTTAAGTAGGATGTAGATTAATATACATTTCTACTTCTTGTTTCTTACTATTAAGACCACACATATTTTGATGAAATATATTTAACCTATTTTTAACGAAAAAATGAAAAGAATATAATTATATCTCTCTCTCTCTCTCACCCCTCTCTCTCAGCCAAAAGACGTCCACTGCTGGCCGCCACAAAGGCCTCCCCCAAGGATTTCCACAACGACCGGTCCTGCGCTGCCCGCATCCACCGAGTGGGAGGCCTGCCAACACTACGTTTTCCGGTTCGACCAACAAAGCCCGCAGAATCGCCAAACTTAAGTGGCAGTGGGCGGGGCACATAGCTCGTAGAACAGAATATAGCCGTTGGGGCAGAAAAATTCTCGAGTGGCGAACCGGAAAACGTATAATTATATAAAAGAAATAAAATTACAATCGACTTTAACTTTCCTGATCACTATCGAAAAACTGACATGATTCGTTTTCCTCTAATGTACCTACGCCAAAATACATTGGGACAGGTTTTAGGGACTCGCCTAGTAGTGAAAGCCTTTTCGTGTCAGAATTAAAGGATATACCAAGCCGCTTAGCTGATTACCTCTATCCTTTTTCAATTTAGTGGATTTAGTGACAGTTTTCTTGGTTCGAATGTTGCTTTTTTAAGGTGAATGCCATGTGAATGGGCATTATGGCGACGGCAGCTCGCCCCGTCCTTGCATTTTGAATGAATAAAAAAATGTGAACTGTGGAAGCGCCAGTATTGTTTTTAAATTTGCCGCCATTTTTTTGGCACTACCATTGCATCGTATGCCGTGAAAATATTGATATAGAATCAAGCTAATTTATCAACCGACTTCCCAAAAAAGGAGGAGGTTATATGTTTCGATGTATGTATGTTTTTTTTTTATGTATGTTCGCCGATTTCTCCGCCAATTGTGGACTGATTTCCAAAATTGTTGTTTTATTCGTAATGGTGTATTCCCAAGTTGGTCCCATTTTAACCACGTCAGAATCTGTTCGGTAATTTTAAAGATACCTAACAAAATATAAAAATACCAACATTGCATTATAGAGCAAAAGCCCGCGACAGCATGCCCTTCCTTATTTTATTAAAACTCAATATTTTCTGTGTATGTCCCCAACATAAAAATAGGGATTAGCGACTATAAAAGTTGGATCATGATTACTTAGGCAGATTATTTGTAGCAATAACGTGGTAGTTAAAGTGGTAGCTCAATTTCTCATAGTAAAGTTTTTTAAAGATTTTATTCCTAACTAGCTGTTGCCCGCGGCTTCGCCCGCGTGAGTTTCGCTTAGATGAAAAGTCTTTTTGTGTTCCAAACTGTTTCAGATATTTCGGATCTTCGATTTTTATACGTCTACAGAAAATGCTCATCAGATTAATAAAGATTTGCTAAGGCGCCATTTCCATATACATTATAGTGTAACTGGTCTCTTGGAGTTATTCATCAGATGTTTCAGATCTTCAATTTTTATACGTCAGCAGAAAATGCTCATCAGGTTGAGCGGTTTTTGCTAAGGCGCCATATCCATATATGTTATAGTGTAGCTGGTCTCTTGGAGCTTTTCATCAGATGTTCCAGATCTTAAATTTTTATACGTCAGCAGAAAATGCTTATTAGGTTGAACGACTTTTACTAAGGCGCCATTTCCATATATGTTATAGTGTAGCTGGTCTCTTGCAGTTCTTCATCAGATGTTCCAGATCTTCAATTTTTATACGTCAGTAGAAAATGCTCATCAGGTTGAACGACTTTTGTTAAGGCACCATTTCCATATTTCTTATAGTTTAGCTGTTCTGTTATGGTTCTTCATCAGGTGTTCCAGTTTTCAAAATCAATTATAGCCTATATGTTGCCCAGACTTAATAGCTATACAACAAAAAAAGTTTCATTCAAATCCGTCCAGTAGTTTTTGCGTGAAACGCGTACATACATACAGACAGACAGACAGACAGACAGACAGACAAGAAATTCCAAAAAAAGTTTTTTGGTTTCTATTGTTCTTTTTAAGTGTCCCTCTATCCATTTTAGTCAAAAATACAAAATGTACAGACAAAATATTTTTACTGTTTTATTATATGTATAGATAATATTAGGAATCACGCCATCCATTACCAGGCAATTGGTGCAGAATATAAACCCCTGCTAGATATTGTAACTTTACTAAATTATAGTTATATTTGTTTTATTATAAAAACTGAATTTAATGTTACTTTGGGAGGCCCCAAGCGTGCTTTTTATACCTATAAAAATCATCCTTGCTATAAAATATTACCTGCATAAGCAACTAAGATCCAAATTTCATACCTAGTCGATAATATTTTTTACACGTATATACCACGCAGAAAAACATTCAGCAATTTGAAAATGAGGAAGGTTTGGTCATCACAGGCTCCCGGTCTGTTTATGTGCCAAAAATAATAGACAATTTGACATGTTCTGACATTTCAAATCAAACTGACGTAAAAAAGTTTCAAATTCTCAATTCTTTATATTCGGCCAGTGAAAGAAAAGTTTTAGTTTTTATTAAAGAAAATAGGTGTAGAAGCACTAAAAATGATAAAATAAAACTTTTTTCCAAAAAAAAATGAACCGACTTCCATCATAAAACTTAAAATCATGAAATAACAATAAAGAAAAATGTATTAGCATACTATCTACTGAATGAGGTGAAGTCGGTGCCAAATAAAAAATTGAATAATCTAAATTAACATTAGAATCATGTATAAAAATGCCTAGCTGAGCAATTACATAACATTTTTACTCCTGCACTTGGCACCGACTTCACCTCATTCAGTAGATAGTATGCTAATACATTTTTCTTTATTGTTATTTCATGATTTTAAGTTTTATGATGGAAGTCGGTTCATTTTTTTTTGGAAAAAAGTTTTATTCTTTGAGCCCTTACATAGTGAAAGGAAACAATCATGAACTTGGTGAACGTTTCGTGGTGAAAAGAATTGATCGTAGTGTGGTGCCTGCAGTTCGCGTCGCCGGCTGACATAACCTACGTGCCCACGTCTCCATCGGATTTCATGAAGGTTGGTGCAATTTCCTCTTTCCGCGGCTGCCTCCATCTAGTATCGTCCTTTTACCAAGAGCAGCTCGCAATTCTCAGGTTTAAAGGACATATAGCAACCCCCAAAACCTACAGTCCACTAATTTTGATTTTTCCACAATCGGCATATTGGCGCTTCCAAACTGTATATTGTGTATTTCTGTTTATGCATTAAACAAATCTTACTATGGTTGTTGTTGTGGACGTGTTATTGTTTATTATATTACCACGCAAAACCTACTGAATGGATTTCGATGAAATGAGTAGAGTAGAACGTTGAAAGCTACATACGTTAGCACAAGCTACAATTTTTATCCCGAATTTACAACAGCTGATATTTGCCTTCCGAAGCACGGACGAGCTCGAAAATACATTTATGGCCATCCATCCTGTGACTGGCCGCTGCAAACGTCGCTTAACCGCCACTAGAGCAGGCCGACCACTTTTACTAAAAATAAAACATTTACAATGCGCTCAACTCCAAAGACAAGGAGCAATTTCTGAGAGCGTTTCCGTGTCCTCAATTGTACGATGGCCAGACGGAACCAATCTTATTCTTTGAGTAATATTACTAGTATAATATTACCTGTACTAATATATATTTTAAATGTAAGTACGTTTTATATTTAATTAAACTGCGTATTTTTTTTCACATATAGATAGGATAGGATGTCTGTAAAGCCATACAGGTACCAAACCTTTTATATAACAGTGGCACGTACTCTTATTTTATTTATTTTACGCGATTTCGTCCGCGTGGAATTTACAAGATGTATATAATTATCAAATTAGTACAGTAGTAGTATAATGATAAAGACCTCTTGTGTATTTCTTTCTTTAAAATAACATCCATGTACAGACAGAGACCAGAAGAGATTTATTCTATGTAGACATTATAAAGATATTAGTTTGAAGCTGAAAGATTAAAAAAACTAATAGTCGGTAACATAACAACAAAACTTTACATGTTACACATGAAAAAACACTTGTAATTAAGAGCACATCGTGTTCAGACTTGTTCAGCGTAATATAATTACGGCTCTGTGCTCATTAGGGAACTCTGTCCCGTTACATTTAGTCGTACATCTTAATTTATAAAGATTATAATAATAAAATAACTTTGCGTGTGTTCATACTTAGCTAATTAAAACATCCAGTGATTAGACTACCGTTCGTTAAGGGAAGTAATATATACATATACATTTATGAAAATATAAGATACCAGCTAGCTGTTTTTATAATTTCTTCAAAATTGAATAAACTTCCCTCAGCGGTGTTCCCGTATATAGGTTCGACATTGGGGCCTTCAAGAAAAGAGCCTATCGCTTTCTTAAAAAGTCGGCAACGCATCAGTGACCTTTTTAGGGTCGCTGGTGTCCATGGACTGCGGTGATTGCTTACCATCAAGCAACCCGCATGCTCGTTTGCCTATTATTCAATATTTGATTCTAATAACTATCCTAAATAGTATTGCGATTCCTCCTCTGAAGTATAGGTCAATCAATACGGAATCCCAATACAAACATCGATGTCTCTGTATTTACCCAAGAGAGAGTAAACAAGTTATTCACAAAGCCGTTTCCTGAAACCTCTTACGACCAGCGGTGGCCTGGCTCCTGAGAGAATTCAATAGCAAACCTCAGTACTGAGTTGATATCGGTTGCATACTAAAGTCCCCTAGGCGATCGTAGTGAATATACGTAAACGTTTACGTTCTCTGTCAAGAATCATAAGTGCACTCATACCTTTAAGACCTTAATGCCTTGCCTTAAAGGTCAAATTTCCTTGTAGATTCTGATTGCACTTATGAAGCATACCGTACATAAAGTGTGACAAAAATCATTTGGCACGTGTTAGGACTGCAAATTATTGTCAAAACTATTAAAATTTCTTATCTAAATCGTTAGTGGCGCCGCCAGTCGTATGCCAAATGATTCTTGCCGCACACAGCCAACTGAATGTCATGTGACCCCGCATGCACCTCTATGTAATGTTGATAGAGGCAAATTTGCAATGAAGTTCGGGATAATGTGCCGTGGACTGTACTTTGCATCCACTCGTCTTCAGGATATTAAATCAATTTCTCAAATCGCTCGCTCGTTCTGTGCTACATTCAAGCAACATTTACATTTTCTTGAAGCTTATCGTTAACGTTTAGTGACGGATTTTGAGCTCTAAGTGAGGAATTTTGAGCCACCCCTCATAGAATTAAAGAGCGAGGCTCTTGTCGGTGGAGTTCCTTCCATATTTCTTTTTCCATTGCCAACCCTTTCACTTCCCTATACGACACAAAGCTAACTTTCTCCTTTATTTGCTTCATATAACTCTATCTTGGTCTTCCCCTTCTTCCTTTTATCTTTCCTATGATGTTTCTTAAGAATTCATCGTGTCAGTGTCCTAACATTTTCGCTCTTCTATTTAATTTTTCAATACTTTTGAGTATGCTTGTCTTTTCCCCTATTCTATTTAGGACTTCTTCATTACATTACTTATGCCACCCCTATGGGGGTAAATTTCATGCTGGTCTGGGTGGGAAGAAAAAATAAAGAATGTGCCGGCTATTTCTCTACCCGTGTAAATTGTAAAAGTCAATAAGATAGACGATGGCCTAGCAAACTGTGACTGTTCTGAACCTCTATTCCACCAATAACACCATTATTCAGCTAAACGTGACCTACGAGTCTCACGATTTTTGACTCTGTCTACCCCGTAAGGGATAAATACGTGATACTTTAAAAAACGACATTCACAAGTAACTGGCAAAAGCTATTGAAAAAAAATTATTATCCTTTATTTGTCCCTGTGCTGGGCAAAGGTTTCCCCACTGCCTTCCAATCTTCTCTGTCCTAAGCAGCTTCCAACTAGTCTTTCCTGGATATCCTCAAATAAATAAAAAATAGAAAATCAAATTGCAGGTATTCGTCGATACCGGCGAAGTTGTCCGTATTTCATTGTAACTTAGAAATTCAATTTATAAGTTACTCGAGTCATTAGTCAAAAGCTGCCCTCGGGCAACTTTCAAGATGATCACGATGTTTCCCCATTTGTCGTTCGTTCACTGAATGAATGAAATGAACGATGAAGGTAAATCATTCGATAAAATATTAGGCGTTGGATATTGATTCACAATTTAAGGAGCGAATGTCAATTTTAGGTGGACATTAATTTTGGTATCTTTTTATTAACAATATTGTACTTTACATTAAAATATTTTTTAAAATACATACAAATATAGATCTCAGTTTTAGATCTGAGGTTTTAGCAACTTCTTTTCAGTCAGCAGATAGATAACTTATCTAATATACATATCCTAATTAAAAAAAATATATATTTTTAAAGGGAACAAAGATAAAAAAAATATCAAGTTTTTTTTAATTTCTCATTATTGTTATACTTATGTATTTTATATTGTACATACTGTAAACTGCTGCAACTTTGCACGGAATTTAACGTTTTTTGCGATTTTCTCGGAACCTATTCATAATTTTGACTCTCAATTGTTTTTAAATGGAATTGAGACCCCAAATCTTATAAATTTCCACCAATTTTCAAAATTGGATAAGTTGCAGCAGTTTACGGTACATAAGAACACTGATAAAATATAACACTTCTTTTTTGAGCAGTCATGTAAAAACTATATACCAAACTCATGCTGAAACAACTATTAAATTGGTTTCGCAAAGCCAATTTTTGTATCCACTTTAATTCTAGTAGCGTGAAACGAAACAGTAGGAATGGAATAAAAGGGACTTTTTTTCGAAGGATTTATGGGATTCGGCGCTAAAGAGGATTACAGACTTATACTGACGAATCAATGAGGGCAAGAACTTGGGGCCATTCGTCTTCGATTGACTTGGAAAATATTTCGTTTTATGCGGGGAATTACAATATCTTTTTTCGCGCTAAAGCCGCTAATTTACTTGTGTCTGTATTTATTTTTTGCTAGCTACGATCCGCCTCCGCTAGACTTAATAAAAAGTACCCTACTTGTTAATTCAGGTTTTTTATTACCTGTGTACCTTAATTTATACATACTGTTTAGTAAACTTTATGTACAAGAGTTATAAATAATAAATATCTTGCGCGTCCCACTAGTAGGTATTATAAATACGAAAGGTTGATACACGATTTTCTAGACAAATTTCGATGAAATTTGGTAAACGGGTAATACCGGGATATATCTTTTTTTTTATCTTGAAAATCTAGGCACATAGAGTTTTTTTATTTCAAAATTCTCACATTATTTGATTCTCCCAAAAGTTCAGCGTTCCGATTTTGACGCTCTCCAACTTTGACATTAAACGATGTATCGATTATATCGATCGACGAACGAAACGTACGAAGTATAGGTTATGTTATCTAGGCAATAAACGCTGTCAGAAAGTTAAGGTAATTTGCTAATGGGATGATAATTTGGGGCAACATACGGTTAAAAAGGGATTTTGTCACTAAAAAGGGCAGAAATGTTTTATTACGCTTTTCTTTTTAAAATAAGCTTATTTTAACAAAAGGTTTACTTTTGTACTTAAGTTTAATCAGCTATCTAATTACGTATGAAAAATGTTCAAAATAAACTTAAGACCTTACCTTATTTATCTATAGGTACGTTAGTTGATTATATCTATTCATGCCATCTTTAGCCATAACATTTATGTATTTTTCGTAAAAGTAAATCTTTGAAAAGACATTATGAATACCTAATTTTTAACGACTTTGAGGGGGCGAATGGACACAGGGTTTGAACTTCAGGGGACCAGTGGGTTCTGACCCCTTTAATTTTTTGGTGTTAAATTTTACTACCTACTATAAAAACTAAAAAAAAAATTAAATGTCTTCGATTTACTATAAGCCTTATTCAGGAAGTAGGTATGGAAAACTTAACAATAAAAAAATTATTCAAGTGTATATATAATTATATATACTTTATATTATTTTGTCATATTTAAACAAACTTATGACTAAGTATAATTTTATATTAGAAACGCGCGAAATTTCAATTTATCCCCTAGAGATCTACAAAAGAAAATTACGCATAACTTTTATCTAATTTGCGCAACAATATTTACCTTCTCACAAAGTCCCTAAGGGTTCGATAATTCGATGAATGATCGATCGAACGTTACCTTTTGAACGAAACTCGATCGAAAGTAACCGTGTTCGCTATACAAAAATCATATTAGCGCGTGGCACGTTTCACGAACGATATTGGGAAATTCGCGTCTCATTTTCAGACGGATATGGGTTTTAATGAAAACGTTTAAAAATAACGTGTTTATTAATAGAGAATTTGTCATATAAACAAACTGATTTGTAATTATTTATTTTTTAATCATTGATCAATAATTCTTCCTTTCTTCTCTTCGATTGGTATAGGTTGTTCCGTATTCATCCTCGTCTCATCCTACGCATTATAATAATTAAGAATACTCTATTGCCAGCTAATAAAGAAAGGGATACCGTATATCTCCAAGCTTCATTTTAAAGATGGCTCACCCTGATGATGACTGCTAGCCAAGATGGGTAGGGTAACTAACACTAGTGTACACTTTTTGTATTCAAGCTGTCTCTCAGTTAAATGTAGAGCTACATTTAACTGAGTTCCGTACATAGAACACAAATGTACGCACGTGTGTATATTTGCACGCGCATTGCGCAAAATCTACTTAATGAAATTTGATGCGAATCTCACAACTGTATTGCTGAAAATCTAACTTAAAAATCTGGTGCAGGTTTCGTCTTGACACTTCACTGAGAACTCGAGATTTTGCCAATAGTAATTTCGCCAAAGAACAAGTCGTAAGCAAAAGCTTATTGGTCGGTCTGGACGCGATTCGTACATTGACGATTTTTATTAAACAAGTCGCAATTCGCACTCTTTAAAAAATTAATATCGAAATCAAAAATTCCTTGTTGAAACTTGGCCTTCAAAGAAGGCTCTTTTTCACGTCAAAAACTAGCATTTTGGAACGACCACTGCTGAGAAGATATGCCGAAAGAAACTCATGAAACAGTCTTGGTCGCCTATCATGCCAGAGGGCCTATTTATTATCTTTATACATAGGTACACTAAATTATGTAGTCAAAAGTAAATTAAAATATAAGAAACAAATATAGTATTATAAAACATGTTATGTTTGTGATCGAGTAACTAAAATAAAATGGTTAAGAACAAAAAATAAAATTCGAACCAGAATCGAGCAGACCAATTCCCCCTGGCAACACCCGTTCACGATTTGACGCGAGGGTCAGCAATTGCATATTTTTATATCCTCCACCCACGACATTAACCTATTACGTGTTCCGTAATTCCAATCGTAGTTCCTTCCATCTCCAGCTTGTTTGTTCCGTAGTCCCCAGTTCCGCTCACAAGTCCCACAATTTCCGCAGCGGAGTCCGTATCCGCTATAGAAGACTAGCTATTTGTAACCCTTTATTAGTTTGCCACACAACGCCTCCAATTGCCTTCGAGATACGTTTCAGAACATTGAATAGGAAACGTGTACAAAGAATATCAATAGGTACCTGTATAAATAAAATATCTCTTTCTTTTTTGATGTAAAACATCTATTGGCGCAAATTGGCAATAAAATCGACTTGAATGCCGTGACAAAATTTACATCTGCTGGGCATTCTGTGACGGACAATTTTTTTTTTTAATTTGGATGTTTATGTATGTATATGATTGTTTCTAAATCTCGCCTCAACCAATTTTATGAAATTTGGTATCTTCTTCTTCTTCCTCAGCGTATAACTACCCACCATTGAGCATACACCAACAAAAGGAGAGAATGGAGAAACATTGGAGAGGTGAAATTTGGTATGCGGGTAGAGAAATGCTACTTTTTAACCCAATTTCCCCACAGGTAAAACTAATATTTAATTGTGCGTGATGGTAGATAAAATCTTTGGATAAAATATAGAATGAAAATATATCCAGCATATTTTTTGAATAGAAAATCCCACCACAGTAATAAAAACTGAATAACTTGTTTGCTTGTTTGGTCGGAACTACAATAGGATTTAATAATTTATTTTCGCTTTCGAGAGCAATTATCCGAAAAAACCTTTATTTTATTAACTCCTTTCGTCTGTCATAACCATAAGTACCGAACTTGAATTTAACGAGCAAAATAAAAAGGCAAAGCTAGTCTTCATAACAACAATGGTTTTCCTAGTAGACCGGTACAATTATCTGCGTGGGTTTACAAAGCAGGGCAGAGCAAACAAAAGGACAGACTACCGAAACAGAGAATACAAGGATTTCAATCGAAATAAATAACGCAATTTTTAACATTGGATGTAAAACATTGCTTATTGACGTCAAAAATTTACTTGCTTAAAAAAGTTAAGAAAAATAAATAAATAATTATTATTATGGAAGCTTCTGGTATCGGAGGCCAAGATCCTCTTTGGGTCGTCGAGCCATCGAAGTAAGTATGTAAGTAAAAAAATTAAAACAAAATGCGGCGCGACAAACTTCACCGCAGCCAAACTTCAAAAACGTCAATTAGTTTTATTGATGTTTTATGTAATACATATCATGTCGTATTCGTGACATAGTTGGGAGAAGAAAAGAGGAAGGCATATTTTGAGGAATTCTTCACGAACCATAGTCCTAAAACCCTACTTCCTACTAATATTATAAATGCGAAAGTTTGAACGTTTGCTAGTTTGGATGTTTGTTACTCAAAACGTATGTTGGGAGATGGTAGTGTAGACTCGTCGTATTTGAGAGAAATGAAAGATTAATAGCAGTGAAAGCAGATAGCAGAATATATTGATAAATAACTTACATTATTTTATATACAATTTAAATATTTACAAAGTACAAGTGATGCTATTGACCAATCACAGCACGGGATCCTGGAGCCGTTATATAAAAACGCGCGCGTCGGCTTTGCGCGCTCAGTAATGCAGCGACGGCCGTTGGACGCAGACATGTAGATCTTCGTCTCGCGGCGGCGCTATGGAATCGCACGCGCGATGTTATTGTTGTGATGAATTATGTATGTTTGTCAGGTAGGTATCTCCGTTACATCACTCCCCCTTCAGCGAAGCGTATGGGTTTCTTCACGATGCGTCCGCTGCTAGTTCTGACTGGCTGTGATTGATTTTCGGTCTCCGTTTCTTCCATTTCTGGATTGATAATGAAGGCTGGTTTCAATCTATCTATAGATATATTAGATTGACGATGAGGCAACTCCACGCAGTAATATTTATTTTTTCTTTCGATGACTCGATACGGCCCGTCGTAGTTAGGTGTCAGCGGCTTGCATACTGCGTCATTGCGCACGAACACATGAGTGCATGTACTTAGGTCTTTATGTACAAAGGTTGATTTGCACGGTGCCTTCTGCGCTTGAGACTTGCGTAACGCGTCCATTAGGTCATTGTGGAATGGTGATGATGATGACGCATGAGTTTTAGCTTGTTCTCCGTGAAACTCGCCGGGTAGACGTAATGCTTGACCATACAGTAGCTCGGCCGGGCTCTTGCCAATGTTTTCTTTTACTACCGCGCGAAGTCCTAGTAGTACGGTAGGTAAATCGCGCGACCAATTCACTCCGCTTAGGCGGGCTTTGAATGCGGTTTTCAAACTTCGATGCCATCTTTCAATCATCCCGTTGGACTGGGGGTGGTATGCTGTAGTCCGGAGTTTGTTGATACCCATTCTCTTCATAAGTACGTTGAATACTTCCGATTCGAATTGCCTGCCTTGGTCGGTGGTTATTCGTGCTGGACATCCAAATCTTGCAATCCATCCGTTATAAAAAGCGTTGGCGACTTTTTCGGCAGTAATTTCTTCTAGCGGGTAAGCTTCGGTCCATTTTGTTGCTCTGTCAATCATGGTGAGTAGGTAACGATAATTATCGGAATATGGCAACGGTCCGGTTATGTCGAGATGAACGTGTTCGAGCCGTTTCGCTTCCTCGAAATGCGCCAGTGGTGAAGTCGTATGCCGGTGTATTTTTGCGCGTTGGCATGGTATGCAGGTTCGAGTCCACAGGGTGATGTCCTTATTCATGGATGGCCAAAAATAACGTGATGTTATTAATTTTCTTGTTCCTCGTATTCCCGGATGGCTGAGTTCGTGAATCGCTTGGAATGCGATTTTACGAAATTCTGAGGGTAGGTAGGGCCGCGCCGCGTCGGTGGAGACTTCGCATGCGATTTCAATGTTCGTGTTTGGCATGACGATGTTCTTGAATGTTAAATTCTTATTCTTCTTCAGTTGTTTTAATTCTTCGTCTTCACTTTGGCTTTTTTGAAGTTTATTGTAGTCTATCGGCGACGGATAGCAGATTTCTTCGAGTCTTGAGAGGGCGTCAGCAACACTATTTTCTTTTCCAGAAATATGGCGTATGTCCGACGTAAATTGCCCGATGTATTCTAGGTATCTCGTGCGACGGGGCGTCTCGTTCTTGCTTTGATTTTGAAGTGCGAATGTGAGCGGTTTGTGGTCGGTGAATATTGTCAATTCCCGTCCTTCAAATGATTTTCTGAAGTACTTCATGGCCATGTAGATGGAAAGTAATTCCCGGTCGTAGGTACTGTACTTTGTTTGAGCGTCGCTGAACTTTTTGGAGAAAAATCCCAAGGGTTGCCACTTGCCATGTATTTGTTGTTGTAGTACGGCGCCAACGCAGGTGTCTGAGGCGTCGGTCATCAATGCGTATGCGGCGTCGCACGACGGATGAGATAACAATGCTGCATTTTTTATATCTTCTTTGCATTGGTTGAATGATTCTATTGCTTCTTCGCTCCAAGTGATAATCGACTTATCATTCTTCTTTGATTGATGTAAATATTGATTGAGTAGTCGCTGATGGCTGGCAGCTTTGGGAATGCTTTGACGGTAGAAGTTAATCATTCCCAAAAATCTTCTTAATTCTTGTATTGTTTTTGGACGAGGATATTCTGTGATAGCTGCGATCTTGTCGTCGGTAGGCTTGATTCCGTCAGAAGAGACAGTGTATCCGAGAAAGTCGATCCTTTGTTGACCAAAAATGCATTTCGCGACGTTCAATTGTAGGCCATGTTTTTGCAGATGTTGGAACACTTCTTCCAGATGTTGTCGGTGAGATTTCTCGTCTTTTGAGGCGACCAAAATATCATCCAAAAAAGCAAATACTGGAAGGCCTCTGAGCACGGAATCGATGTGTCTCTGGAAGGTTTGACCTGAATTTCGTAGGCCAAAGCACATTCTTGTAAATTCGTAAAGGCCAAACGGCGTAATGATGGCAGTCTTCTTGATGTCGTCTTCATGTATCCTCAGTTGAAAAAATGCTTCTTGAAGATCCAGTTTTGAAAATATTTTCTTCCCTTCCAGGTTGCTAGTAAAATCATGCAGGCGTGGAATAGGGTAGCGATCGGGTACGGTAATCGCGTTTAATCTTCTATAATCTCCACAAGGTCGATATTCTTCATTCTTCTTTGGTACCATATGTAGTGGGCTGGACCATGGGCTGCTAGAAGGTCGACAGATTCCTTGGTCAATCATCAACTGGAATTCTTCTTTTGCCAACTTCAGTTTATGCGGGGGTAATGGTCTTGCTTTTGCAAATACTGGTGGGCCATATGTCTCGATGTGGTGTTCAACGTCGCTGTTGACTATCCTCTTCAGAGTGGGTCTGGTGATATCAGGATACTTTGCAAGTAAGTCGTGATATGGCTGATTTTTGTCGATAGTTCTCAAACTTCCTTGTGTTATGCTCTGAATGCTTCCCTGGATGCATAGGCTGGTTTTTTTATCTACCAGTTTCTTCCCTGTTAGGTCGACCATTAAGTTGTGATGGTGAAGAAAATCTGCGCCAAGAATCGGTCTCTGTACGCCGGCGATGACGAAAGTCCATTTGTATGGGCGCCGCAGTCCGAGATTGAGCGGAACGATTCGCTCGCCGTAGGCAGGTATCGACGAACCGTTAGCTGCGTAGAGGTAGTTGGTGGGGGTTTGTTGTTTCTTATCCAACTTGCGCGCGGGAAGTACTGATACGCTGGCCCCAGTGTCGATGAGAAAATCGAGTCCTGTTGTACGATCTTTAATGAATAGACGGAAACTTGATATTTCGTTGACCCCGGGTTCCGTCGTTGCCAGAGTCGATGTTAGTTTTCCGAATCCTTTTTAAATTCGCAGGGCTTCTGACATCGGTAAGCTTCTTTGCCGAATTTGCGGTGAAAGTGGCAAATTGGGTTTTTCTCAGCCGCAGATCTTGAACGTGAACGGGAGCGATTATTGTATTGACGATTATTATTATATCTTCCTCTTCCTCTATAAAATCTCGGCGGTCCCGATCTTTCCATCTTCAGGGTGGCAATTTCTTGGGCCAGGGCGTCAATTTTCTTAATCAGCTGTTCATTAGTTGCTGATGACGTCGATGCTTGACAGGAACAAACAGATTGGACTTCCAGGGTTTGCTCGGTCATTTTGTCAGCCATGGATGCGAGAACGTCTAGCTGGGTTTCTTTGCTGATGGCCAAAACTGCGCGAACTGATGGAGGAAGGTGGCCCGTCCACATGATCTTCAATGTGTTGTCTGGTACTCGGTCGCGGGCTAAATCACGCATTCTGCGCAATAATTGCGATGGTTTCTGGCTGCCAAGTTCCATCTCTCCCAGAAGTTTCTGAAGTTGTCTTGACTCTGACTCTTCATATGTAGATAACAGCCGTTCTTTCAGTGTTCCGTATTTGTTCGTGGCTGGCGGTGATAATATGATATCTCCAACTTGTTCGATGTCTGTTAACTCTAGTTGAGCGACGACGAGCTGGTATTTGGCTTCATCTCCCATTTTCTGACTCGCGATGATAGCTTCGTACTGGGCGAACCATAGTCTCGGCCTTTGGCGCCAAAACGGAGGAATACGTTTTTTGAAGGAGAACGCAGCTAATTCTGAAGGCTGCTCGTTTGAATTCTGGGCAGTAGCAGGGGCATCTTCGAAGGATTCGTCCGCCATGGTAGAAGGTGCTTTCTTCGTGTTTACGGGTGTCACCAGTGTTGGGAGATGGTAGTGTAGACTCGTCGTATTTGAGAGAAATGAAAGATTAATAGCAGTGAAAGCAGATAGCAGAATATATTGATAAATAACTTACATTATTTTATATACAATTTAAATATTTACAAAGTACAAGTGATGCTATTGACCAATCACAGCACGGGATCCTGGAGCCGTTATATAAAAACGCGCGCGTCGGCTTTGCGCGCTCAGTAATGCAGCGACGGCCGTTGGACGCAGACATGTAGATCTTCGTCTCGCGGCGGCGCTATGGAATCGCACGCGCGATGTTATTGTTGTGATGAATTATGTATGTTTGTCAGGTAGGTATCTCCGTTACACGTAAAATCTACTTGACAGATTTCAATGAAATTTGGTATACGGGTAGAAAAATATCGTAAATAGCACATACAACACTCTATATATCCCGAAATTCCTACGGGAGTGAAGACCTGAGGCTCAACTAGTGTAGTAAGTAGAATACAGGAAGTTTTTGTCTCATCTAGAATGACAAAGCCACAGACTTGACAGCCATGAGGGTCAATCAGGATGTTTGTCTGTTTGTCATCGCAATTCGGGCGTTTGTTGACTCGCCCGAGGGACCATGGAACTTTAAACCAACTAATAAATTAATCCCGTAGTCCAGAAATAAACTGAACTCTACATCAAAAGGTAAATCGTTGTTTCCAAGTGAAATTTAAAACTTAACAGAATTTTCTAAAAGGAAAAAAATGTGGCCAAATCTATCTGTTTGATCTAAAGGTTGACTGGTAGAAAATGCCATATGGCGTTAAGTCCACCATATGTACATAATTTTTGTAATTTGTGCAACAAAGTTTTTAAATAAATACATAGGCAAAATAAATAGAACCCGAAACCCGTACAGAGGCGCACGGTTTACTCCCCTTCACATACCTATAAGTGTCAAGAGTACATGGCGCCGAAAGGAAATTCCCTCTTCAAGGTTCCTGAGAGCCCTGATTACGTGATATTACTATAACAAATCTAGGCAGACCCTTGCCACGGCACTTTATTATCGTCTCCAGTAATTTCCGACCCGTTCCTTGCTGTATCAGCTGCTACTATTTACTCCCACTTCATATTAGATGTATTTATCAGCGATGGTTTATAATGTTGTGGCTGCTAAGCTTTTTTTATTTTTATCTATTTTCACTCTTCTCATAATGCACTCGCTTTTCGGGTTCAACGAGATTTAAAAGCTCACAAAAATGTATTTTCAACACACTTGCTCGTAAAGTGGGTCTTATTACATCGAATTTAGGCCCAGAATGCCATATGTTACGAAGGTATTACGAATATATTATGGAGGTGTTTGGAAATAAAAATTACCATACTGCGCTATACAAAAGATAGAAAACTAATGCGTGTAATGAATTCCACAAAGCATTTTTAATTTAGCCGCATAGTACATATAAGATCAAATAGGGAAAATAACAACAGTTTTTAAATAAGCAAAGATAATGATTTTTATACAGCCAAGCACTGGCTGTATGGCGATATACCATCCGCAGCGAGCGTGCACCGCGCGCTCCCTGCGCACGGCGCGGGGCGGCGGGCGGCGGCACGCGAAAAAAGACAAGACTTTATTATGTTGTGTTTGTTAGGTACATTTTCCGATTTTCGCCGTGTTAGCATATTAAATATTTAATAAAATGTCGACTAGTATGGAAGAATATGTGAATTTAACTCCATCTGGAATCATTAACGAGGCGCGTAATGCAAGTACAAGTTTATTGCCTCCAAAATCAAACGTAAGTATTTGGCGGCATACGAATCCTAACTAATATTATAAATGCGAAAGTGAGTTTGTTTGTTTGTTTGTTGGTTTGTTTATTTGTTTGTTTGTTTGTTACCTCTTCACGCTTCATCTACTGAACCAATCTTCCTGAAATTTCGCATACACATAGTTAGAAGTACGGAGAAGGACATAGTGTACCTTTCATTCCGGGAAAAGGCACGGTTCCCATGGGAAATTCACGCGGGCGAAAGCTAGTGTTTTATAAAGTGGAGGAATGGCAAAAGGGCGCAATCGTTTTCCGATAATTAGATGTTAAGACCACATTATTTTTTTTTACTCACAAGTGTGTTGAAAAACGTCGTACGATACACGTGTGCATTTGGTCATTACGCACACTCGGCTTTATTAGCCAATATCGCCTCTTGTGCGTAATGACCAACTTTGCACACTTGTTTCGTAATGTACTATTCACTAATTGTTCAAAGAGTTTCGTTAAAATTCTAGAAACTTTTTGTTCTTTCTATCTTATTTTAAATATCGCTATCTAACAAATGCAAGCAAAGTTAACGAATCAAAATGGCCGATCGAGACGATTTATTCTTTATACGTTTCTCTTTGTATTCCTAGCATTTCGAATAGAATCAGTGATTAATAGCCTACAAATCTCTTAACGATATCTCTTTAACGACGCTGTTTCGCAAACGTACCTAAGTATTTTATAGACTGTATTTTATAAAGAAAAATTGTAAAGAGAATACTGAACTGTAGATATAGTGAGAGAGAAAACTTGAAAGTAACCTTTTTGCAACTAACTGGCCAGTATTTTCTTTATAAATTTTCTTTACCTTATTAAATCAGTCTAAAAATATGTTTGCGAAACAATATCGTTAAGAATACATTGTTTAGATATTTATAGACTAAAACAACAACAACAACGACTTTCATTTTTCAGTTTTGCAAATATTTTAGTTTAAAAAAAGATGCAAAAACTTTTTTTCGCAGTTGGGTAAAAATTTATAAAGTTCCATAAACAACATATCCTAAGAAGTACAAAGAATCTTTCGTTGTGACACATTTTGCTAAATCAGATTTATGGCCTAAAGGTTATTTATTATACATTAAAGAATAATCAATTATTCAGCCTCTTAATGGTTCCATCAAACAGCTCACTTTCATAAACAAAGTTTATCTTTATGTTTCAAATTTGTAACAAGCACACGATTTCTTTTGCGCGATGCGAATCCAAAAATTTATGAAATGAATGTTTAGATTATTTTATTCCCACCAGCAGCCGTCTACAGAACCAGAATTTCGGAACTGGTTCCGTACAAGGCTTTTAATGTACTTAAAATAAAAATATGCAATTAGCAAAAATGTAAACATTTTGCGAGCATTTTGTTCCAAGGTAAAAATTAATTAGAAAGCTCTCAAAAATCAGAGTTACCTTCGTTATTCTCGATATTAAAAATGATGAAAGCGAAGTTCTTATCCAAATTTCAGCTTACGTGGCAAAGTTTTAAGCGAAAATTCACAGACTTCGAAATGTACAGATTAGTCATTTATTTATTAAAACTTTTATGTACACACATACAAAACTACGTACAAAAGGTGGACTTAATGCTTAAAGCATTGTCTCACAGTCAAACCTTATGGTTGAGCAGAGAATTCATGTGGATGTCTAGTGATGCCGAAAAATGTCATCTATTTTTATAATGTAAAATTATCATTCCTCTAGTTTTCATGCATTCCATGTGGAGGTGATTTTGTGAAAAAGGAAGGAGGTAAATGGAAACAGGGAGGTAACCGTCGAATCCAACTCGGCTGGGCAGCGTTCGGGAAGCTTCGCGATATCTTCTCGTCCAAAATACCGCAGTGTCTCAAGACTTAAGGTCTTTGACCAGTTTGTGTTGCCAGTAATGACTTACGGAACAGAGACGTGGTCGCTTACTATGGGCCTAATAAGAAGGCTCAAGGTCACCCAAAGGGCGATGGAGCGCGCTATGCTCGGAGTTTCCCTGCGTGATCGAATCAGAAATGAGGAGATCCGTAGGAGAACTAAAGTAACCGACATAGCCCGCAGAATCGCGAAACTTAAGTGGCAGTGGGCGGGGCACATAGCTCGTAGAACAGATAGCCGTTGTTGGGGCAGAAAAGTTATCGAGTGGCGACCACGAACCGGAAAACGTAATGTTGGCAGGCCTGTCGCGGGATGCGCATGGATGCAGGCAGCGTAGGACCGGTCGTTATGGAAATCCTTGGGGAAGGCCTTTGTCCAGCAGTGGACGTCTTTTGGCTGCGAGAGAACCGGAAATAGCAAATGAAGCGCGTGCTATTTTTTTTTACAAATTATTGGCGTACATCGGGTCAATTAAACCGATTGTACCTAAATGTAAACGTTACTAACACTAGTTGTCCAAATTTGTGTATCAAATTTGTTTAGTTTCGAATGTTCTGTATTTTTGTTCTGTGTTTATTCAAGTCTTAGGACGCTAGGCTCTGTCTACCCCGTCTGGAATAATAGACGTAATATTGTATCCGTATATTTGTATCTAAAAACATTTGCATTCCGTTTCACCTATAAAAATTGAAGTAATTTTAGTTCCGAATTATGCCACTAGATGGCGATATCCAAAGTTGAAACGCGGTATGGTTTGTCGTTCGCTAATCTATAAGAAAAGAGATTTCGCCATCAATAAATGAGTTCTGCAGTAGTGTGTGTTTGATTTACGTGTGACGTGCAGTGGTAGTGACAGTGACACTAGTATTAAGAACAATTGTATACTAACAAAATATGGACTAGTCCGAAATAAAGATTATTATTATTATTATGTTTTTATATATTGTTTTTACACCCTTTTCAGGGGATTTTGGATATCTTCACGGGCTTTTGGCCAAGCAATGATTTGGTAAAGTTGGCCATTAGATATTAGGTAGATACTAGGTACACGTCATGATGTGGTTGTACTCTTTGTTATTTTTATTTCGGCTACCATTTTATAATGTATATGTGAGTATCCTTTGATATCATTTCTAATATGAAACGGTTGTGTCTATTATTTCTTTATTCAATAGAGTAATTTATCCATTATTGATTCCATAAACTGTTATTCAATTCAAGTTTCGTATATGTCTAGGAAATGAAAAGAAATAAAAGAACATTATGTCATATTTTCTGATCATTGATAAAATGACACGCAATACATCGTTGAAATTTAGTAACAACTATCATGGGCCTAGGACTTTAATCCCGTGGAAATTTCGGGAATAGGTACCCGACCGGTACGCATTTTTTTTTTTGCCAGACTTGCCTCTGAACCACGAGGTACCGGGTTTTTCTAGTCAGGTTAATGTTGAAAATTATCTTTTTCAGAATGGCTTGGGTCAAAATAATTGTTTATTTGTGCATCTTTTATAAAATATAGTATCATGTGAACTATCCCATGACACAAGGACACTTACTTTGGGGCTATCGCAATCTGTCCATATTAAACTATTTATTTTAAAAAGTCAAGGCATTTTCTTCATAAGTCTACGTCGGGATATAATTACCAAGTTTGGTTTGCAGCGCCTGCCACAAAGGCGAATTATTTTAGCATTTATTTTGCAATTTTCGCGTGTGCGCCGATTTAATTTCGCTCAAGTCCCGAACTTGGCGTTTCATCTTTTAGATGACTCTTTGATAATTTTTGACAAAGTTACAGTCAAAATAATTGTTATGCAATTAGGCAAGATTTTAAGTAAGGCTTTCAGCAATATATCGGTGAAATCAACATACGAGTAAAATTCATTCAGTGGTTTTTGTATGATGCGCTACAAACATACAGACAAGTAACAGTTTTATTATTAGAGATAAGTTAGTTTACTATTTACCGCAAAATTTCCACCAAGGACGGCTATGTACAAAAGAGTTTTACAGTAAAAATAAAACAGTAAAAAATAAAAATTTAAGGAAAGAAGTAAGGGGTTTTTATCTAATAGAAGCCAAAACGATATTTTTCTGAATTTTTGTCCGTTAGTCTGTCCTACAGTCTGTCTGTACCTTTGTAGCGCATCACGCAAAAACTATTGAGCGATATTTAATACGGTTTTATCGAAGAAATTAAAATCATAAATGATTCTTATTAAATTTAGAAATTAGATATGATGAAAAAAATCCACTAAACTGCATCTTGAGTACTGCACCTTGTCTGGAGTGCACAAGAATTCTTAAAAAAATTTTTTAAAGAATTTTGTGCACTCAAGGCAGACAATATTTTTTTTAAATAGTAAATTACTCGCAAACGAGGACGCGGGCGAAAATAGCACCGAAAGCCTACTTCCAAAGACATTTTAAGTAATTAATTCTAAGTCACGTGATGTCACCTTCTTATCATTTATCTAGACAGCTGCTCAAGATTAATGAATTACTTAAATAATTTTAAGTAAGTATTCGGTCTTGGTATAATTGACTATCTTTCCCTTGACTTCGCCCGCGTGACATTCGTTTTTCACCCGTTTCCCTCATTTAGGAGCGGAATATCCAAAATTCCTTTCTTAGTGCTCACTCACGCTATAAGAACCTCTTTGCACAATTTTATAAATTCAACAATATACTACAATACAATTTTATTCTTTGCACAATTAATTTTGCAGATGACATCGTCTTATTCTCTGAAACCCCCAAAGAACTGGAAACCATGATACAGGAATTAAGCCATGCCTCTCGACTGTGCGGACTAGAGATGAATCTTAGCAAGACAAAGGTCATGAACAACTGCCCTAACACCACAACCAACATCAAAGTGGAAGACATTGAAATCGAAAGGGTGCAAAAATACGTATATCTTGGTCAAGAAATGGTGATGGGGAAAGAAAACCAGACCAATGAAATCAATAGGCGAATAAGATTAGCTTGGGCAGCCTATTCCAGAATCGACTATGTATTCAAGATGAACTTGACACCCGAACAAAAAGCTCGCATACATGACCATGACCAATGCATTCTGCCGGTTCTCACTTATGGTGCCGAAACCTGGGTTTTTACGAAGGAGATCCTACACAAACTTAGAGTCGCTCAAAGGGCAATAGAGAAAACTGGTAGGTGTCACGCTCAAAGACCGCAAGACAAATGAGTGGCTCAGAAGTCACAGTAAAGTCACGGATGTCATCAAACGTACTGCGAAGCTTAAGTGGCAATGGGCTGGCCATGTCGCCAGGAAAGAAGGTTCATGGTGCAAGGCTCTGGTGGAGTGGAGACCGTGGGGCGAAACACGCCCACAGGGAAGATCGCAAATGCGCTGGGCGGATGATGTTAAAAGAACAGCAGGCGTGAAATGGATAGAGATTGCCTAAGACCGGGAGAAGTGGCATAATATAAATAAATAAATATATACGGACAAATCACACAGATTGAGTTAGCCCCAAAGTAAGTTCGAGACTTGTGTTATGGGATACTAACTCAACGATACTATATTTTATGACAAATACATATATAGATAAACATCCAAGACCCAGGCCAATCTGAAAAAGATCATTTTCCATCTTGACCTGACCGGGGATCGAACCCGGGACCTCCGGTGTGGCAGTCTGGCGTGATAACCGTTAGGCCACGGAGGTCGTCATATGAAGGAGGCCTACACCCATAGGGTTGAAAAGAGCTGGAGAGAGAGAGAGCACAATTTTAAATTTCTTCCTTCAGTCAGTCAGCAGTCAGTTTAATTTTACATAGATACATAGAATTATTTTTTTATCTGTTACGGGGTGGACAGAGCCAAGACAGACTCGAAGGCCTCGCTTACCTGAAAAGTGGTCTTTCTAAAGGAATGGAGATTCAGATATAGTGACAGGTTACCAATCGCCTATGAGTGGAGGAATCCCAAGTTTAAAGCCCTTTCTCTCGATTGAATTTTACAATCTGCGCGGAAAGAGAAGCAGCTGGCACATTCTATGTTTTTTGTTCGATCCCAGACCAGCATGGAAGCATTATATGTCTAGAATACAAAGTATACCTACTCGCTGTATCATTTGACTTGCCTAAAATCATTAACTTTCAAGTTGTCTCCTATTAATATTATATTATAATATAGATTAACCTTAAAGGTATTTAATATATCAATTAACATTGCCAAGAAATTAATTGTGTTAGATTCGACATTTTAGGTCTAGGTCTCATACAAACTTTCGGTAGGATTACCCCAAATTTTCACCCTCTTAACTAAATTCCTTTCTTATGAAATGAAATCGTTTGGTATAATTTTTGCGACGTCAAAAAATCATTAATTTTCTTTCCTTTCGGTAGATGTTCATTTCCAATATACAAGAGGCTCTGGGGACGACAGCTCAGAGATTTCAATCTTGACTCCGACTTGAGTTAAACCGTTAGTTAATGAAAACTCAAGTGGCATTTCCTTAAGGTCATTTGAGACTTAAGTCAAGAGAACTTTATTTTCAAGCGTCTTACTATGAGCGGTGGTGGGTGGTAATTCAGTTGGTGGCTCGACTTACGTCCGAAAGGGCGCTGGTTCTGATTCCAGGCTCGGTATATAGATATACCTCTGAGTTTGTAGATCAATTTAAGTAATGTTTGGATATTTCCATTATAACTGCCTGCTTTACATGGAGGAAACAAAATGTGAGGAAACCTGCACCCTAGTTGACTGGTTAGTTTACTTGCGTCAAGTCTTGAGGAAAATCTGACACCGGTATTATCCTATCCTAACTAATATTATAAGTACGAAACTAAGTTTATTTTATTACGCTTTATCTACTGAACCAATATTCCTAAAATTTTGCATACATATACTTAGAAGTACCTACTAATAAGAAAGACATACGACGTACCTTTCATCTCGGGAAAAGCACAGGTCCCGTGTCAAATTCACGCGGGCCAAGCTGCGAGCAAAAGCGGCAAAATCCATACTAATATTATAAATGCGAAAGTTTGGATGTGAGTTTGTGAGTTTGTGAATTTGTGAGTTTGTGAGTTTGTGAGGATGTTTGTTACTCAATCACGCAAAATCTACTGGACGGATTTCGATGAAATTTGGTACAGAGGTAGATAATGACCTGGAATAGCACATAGGCTACTTTTTATCCCGGGAAAAAGCACTGTTCCCGTGGGAAATTCACGCGGGCGAAGCCGCGGGCAAAAGCTAGTATTCTATAAAAGTAAGAAAAAAGAATATCATAAGTAAGACAAGACTTCGTTAAATAATATTTATATCTAACCCAAAACCTATATTTGGAAAAGAAATAGAAATTTACAGATTCATAAAAACATTATCAAATGCAATATAGGGTCTCTCAATAACAACGCCAGAAAATGAGCTGACTTTGATGTTCGAGTAAAGCAATGCTCATATTATTATACAAGCAGCTAGCTAAGAGTTATTTATTTGGAATGTTCTGTAGCGTTCACATAATACGCAGGTTTGACGGGTTATAATGGGTATACTGAAGCGGTGGTGGCCAAGTGGTAATGACACCCGCCTGAGGTCGGATAGGACCCGGGTTCAAATCCTACCTGTGTCGCATGAATTTGTAGACCAATCTGACTCATGTATGGTAGTTTTCTCATAGACCACCACTTGCTTCCGGTGAAGGAAAACATCGTGAGGAAACCTGCACATTGCTTTAGTTTACTACTGTGTATACGGCTACTGCCACAGATAGTCGTAAAAGTCATGTCAGATTCATTTAGGCGACTTGAATAAAATCTAACACCAGTGAAGTAATAACACACTCGATAAGAAGAAGAAGTTGGGTATACCATACATTCGTATCCGGTCTGTCATCTGAAGGCCCCGGGTTTGATTCTCAGTGCATGCAAATATTTGCACTTGCCTTCACAGATATTTATCTGCGGTTTTGGGCGTGTTTTGCTCATATCTGTATTTGTGTCCATTGGACCCATGATACAAGTATAAATAGTAACTCTCTATGATTATACCCTGAACCCTAACCTTAGCTTTAAGTAATTTTATGACGTCAACTAACTATAAAACAAGAATACAACGATTTAAAAGTGCTATTTTTAAGCCTATTTAAATAAAAACGATTGACTTTGATTTGAATGAATTTCTGATTTCTCAAGCTTAGTACTTAATATGGGTATTTTGAAGTCAAAGTCAAAATTTTTTATTGAAACTTGGCCTTCAAAGAAGGCTCTTTTTCACGTCGAAAACTAATTATTTTTCATAATATATTATGACTCAAAGCTACAAACTACTAGCATCGGAACGACCACTGCTGAGAAGAAATGTCGAAAGAAGCTCATGAAACAGTCTTGGTCGCCTAACATGCCAGAGGGGCTTGATTAGAATAATAGAATATTTCCACACTACCTATTTCCAATTGGGACGTATTCAAAAAGACCAGTTCCGATCGCGTCCTTGGGTTACGTACTACTGAGGCTGCAAATTGCTATCGGTTCCAATATCAAACGGTTTTTATTTAGCCTTTTTTGCGAACTCTACTCAATATACATTTTCAGATAGTATTACATGTCAAAGGTTTCGGAGAAATGAATTTGGTTGTTTTCTAATATGTAGTATATTGCAATGTTCACCTACTATAATACTAGTACTTTATTTATTTATTTTAAACTCTATTGCACAAAATACATGTGTAATAATACAATGGGCAGACTTAATGCATAAGCTTTTCCTACCAGTCTACTTTAGGGTGAACTGGTGTGTATCACCTTATTACACACCAGTGAACTGAATAGATGAAAAGGTAATCTGCTGTAGTCCGTTCAACATATTCTCTAACTAAGCTCTCTAAGGGTCAACTGCACCATATTAATATTTTTTCCTTATTCCAGTTAATCGGACAATTAGACCATACTATGGTCAAAAAGTGAGGTGAAAGCAGTGTGCAGGTTTTCTCACGATATGCTTTCCTTCAACAGAACCAGTCGAAGAAAATGGTTGCACAATTTAAATGCTAACTAAATGAAAAATACTACTACCGTTTGATTCATCATGAGCAACTGATCTGGAGTTATCACGAAACATATATGTATATGTTTCGTATCTGAAAAATGTATTTTCAATCAGAGCCTAATTGAAAAAAAATACGTATAAAAGGTTCGCAAAATTGGCTGCAGTTATATTAAAGTCGACATCCCAACTATTTGCATACCCTGATTCCACCAGCGAATTTCCCTTGCAAATACGACGTGTTCTGTCGAATTCCGACTTTGGTTTTCATTCAAATTGAACATTTCCCGCGGTTTTCAACGAGTCAATTGAGGAATCCATTAAGTCAAGTGATGCTGACTTGATTTGCAACAGATACCTAGACGACAGAACGCTTTTCAATGCTGTGCTACAAACGCCGACAAAAATGTTGTTGTAGCCTACAGTGCGACAAGGATCTTTTTGCACGTGAGTGAGGGCGCCACCTACGTTTTAAATAGAAATTTTAATAGTTTAGACATTGGTTCCGTTTTCTACCATGTGCAAAAAGATCCTTGTCGCACTTTATGTTGTAAGTATAGGTAATATATGTACGTCTAAGTCGGCTAGGCGCTCTAGTCTAGGAGTTAAATTTTTTTTGTTTATATAACATAGTGCGGCAAACGAGCAAGCAGGTCACCTAATTATAAGCGATCACCGCTGCCCATGTCCATGGGCAACTGCAACATGCATACTGCAACACCAGGGGTATTACAAAAGTTTTCAAGAAGACGTAGACTCGTTTTTTAAAGGTTCCAATGTCGTATCGATCTCGGTCCATTCCACAGATGAAACTTCAACTTGTGACGGGTGGTACGGTGGTGACGGTAATTCAGTTGCGTTCGTTCCTTATCCTATCAGAACAGGTTTAACTGTACCCCGGTGGACCTTTGTCTAAGCCTGTAATTGGAATTGAGATTTGACTAAACTAACAATCCTGTTATTAGATCGGCGCTGACCCTATTAACCGGATTCAATAAATAGAGTTCTAAATTCCGTTCTAATTTTTTAATTTGTGTTAGGTACGTACTTCAATCAAACTTGTTTGCTTTATAATTACAGTATTGTGCTAAAAAAAAAGGAATATCAAAACGGATAGCGAAGATAAAAGAAACGTAAATGGAATAAATGCGTTATCAATCACGCAAAATCTATCTACTGGACAGATTTCGATGAAATTCGGTACGCTGTTTTTATCCCGAAATTCCTCCGGGAATGAAGCTCCGGGGATAGCTAGTAATGAAATAAATCTAACCTTTCCAGGTCACAAATACCCCAAGCCAACCTCAAATACCCCTATCGCATTCCATCATTGACCTTCCGCTGACCTTTAGCTCATCCCGCACCATTCATTACGTGTTGCATATTGGATGAGACAGCTGCCGTAATAGGAGAAAAATGTGTTAGGGGAAGTCGTTCCTTGAACACAGACTTATACAGGATGAATTGAAAAACACTAGCGTCCTTTCTACTGGTTAAAGTATTCATGAATATAAGCAACTTAATCCGACGGAAAAAATATGTTCCATACATTTTGGGCGAGTAGGTATTTTAAAATAGTCCCTATGGAATAGCTGATTTTTTTCCGGTCGATTTGAGTTGGTTCCATACAAAAAGTTGTTCATATTCAGTAGAAAAAATATTTACCAATGTTTTTGAACTCAGGGTGAGTTCAAAAACATTGGTAAATATCTTTGTAGCTTTTTACTGCGGCTTTATCCGCGTGAAATTTGACTCTCCGTGATTGATACAATTTGCGACATAAAAGGTATTCTGTATACTTTTTCCTCTCTCTCTCACTAACTAACTTTTTCCTAACCGTGACATAATATCATTATCAAGAGTAAAGGCGACCTAAATAAACTAAATTCACCTATACATTTTGACCGTTTCAATATTTAGTTGCTAGTTATTTAGATACTGGCGCTATCAGATACTCATAAACACTTCAACTATCTACAATCTTCATCAAAGTTGATGTTACGAAACGTACAAAGCAAAGGAATACCTATTGCAGTAGAAACTACAATAAAAATTCAAAGAAAACGCCCGCGAAACTTCACAATTCACAATTTCCAGCAAAAATAAAGACAGACAATTCACTGAATTAAAAATAACATACTCATAAACACTTCAACTATCTACAATCTACATCAAAGTTGATATTACGAAACGTACAAAGGAAAGGAATACCTATTGCAGGAGATACTACAGTAAAAATTCAAAGAAAACGCCCGCGAAACTTCACAATTCACAATTTCCAGCAAAAATAAAGACAGACAATTCACTGAACTAAAAATAACATACTCATAAACACTTCAACTATCTACAATCTTCATCAAAGTTGATATTACGAAACGTACAAAGCAAAGGAATACCTATTGCAGTAGAAACTACAATAAAAATTCAAAGAAAACGCCCGCGAAACTTCACAATTCACAATTTCCAGCAAAAATAAAGACAGACAATTCACTGAATTAAAAATAACATACTCATAAACACTTCAACTATCTACAATATACATCAAAGTTGATATTACGAAACCTACAAAGGAAAGGAATACCTATTGCAGGAGATACTACAGTAAAAATTCAAAGAAAACGCCAGCGAAACTTCACAATTCACAATTTCCAGCAAAAATAAAGACAGACACTTCACTGAATTAAAAATAACATACTCATAAACACTTCAACTATCTACAATCTTCATCAAAGTTGATATTACGAAACGTACAAAGCAAAGGAATACCTATTGCAGTAGAAACTACAATAAAAATTCAAAGAAAACGCCCGCGAAACTTCACAATTCACAATTTCCAGCAAAAATAAAGACAGACAATTCACTGAATTAAAAATAACATACTCATAAACACTTCAACTATCTACAATCTTCATCAAAGTTGATATTACGAAACGTACAAAGCAAAGGAATACCTATTGCAGTAGAAACTACAATAAAAATTCAAAGAAAACGCCCGCGAAACTTCACAATTCACAATTTCCAGCAAAAATAAAGACAGACAATTCACTGAATTAAAAATAACATACTCATAAACACTTCAACTATCTACAATCTACATCAAAGTTGATATTACGAAACGTACAAAGGAAAGGAATATATATTGCAGTAGATACTACAATAAAAATTCAAAGAAAACGCCCGCGAAACTGCACAATTCACAATTTCCAGCAAAAATAAAGGCATAGACAATTCACTGAATTAAAAATAACAGAAGCCCACCTGGCGTCGGCAGGTGGAAATAGGAAATCGATAGAAATTACTAGTTGTATTAATGACGGACAGACGCACCTGTCTGTGTTAGTTTTGCTGTCAGTTCTATTATCATTTGTCGGGATTCATTTAACGTATGTTGATATGGTTTCAGTTCGATTTAATTTTTAAAATTGAGACATTTGCCAAATGCCAAATAAAGGAATCTCCTTTTTCTGCGGAATCTTAAGAAATCAATGTAAGGAAAAGATCGACTAGTAGAACTATACCTTCTATGCAACTTAACAAAGCTGAAGAGTTATTTTATTTGATTGAACGCGATTTTGTGTAATGTATTATGTAAAGATAGGCACATTTATAAAGAAGGCTTAGAAGCTATCCGGAATTCAGAATTTTAGTTGGTATCCTAGCCAAAAGAAGATATTTTTCTCATCTATCTACCAAAATAAATATAACAAAATGATAAAAACTTTTTTTTGTACTAAGTCCATGACTTTATTCTTTTTCTTTTTATTTTAGTTTGCCCGTAATTTGAACCTTGGAGCTTTGTTGGTTTTTTTCGCCGCTCATCAAAAACTTCATAAAAATATAAAAATTACCTAAAAAATCACAAAAGTGATGTGACTTCGCCAACTTAATCATGTGACTAATGTAATATTCAGTGACAGTTGCTGTATTGATTAGATTTAGAATACAAAGTGAGGTGAACCCCTTGATAATATGTCAAACCACGATTATTTAGTGAGGTTGATGTAAAACGATTCTGGCATGTTTGTCATAGAAAATTAACGAGACAGGTAGGTGCTTGAACTTTACAATAGTGAGTACCCATTAACATTGTGTATGTTAAATTTGTTTGATTAGAAATTCAAGGTTAGAAAGTTTATATAATATATCATTGGTTAGAAATATAATTTATGAAGTTACTAGCTGCACCCAAAGGTTCCAGCCACAGAAATAAATCGAGATAGAACGGAAAAGTGGGCGGTACACGCGTGCCTCAATCTTGTCGTATGCCACAAGATTCGTTCATCGGTCATTCAGTCAGCGCGCAGGAGTCGGCGTCGATACACAGGAGCAAAAATGCCTTATTGTGCTATTTCCAATTGTAAAAACAGCAGTGCAAATGTGAATCGTGCAAAAGGAGGTATTTCTTTCCATGTGTAAGTATTTTGTTTTAACTAAAATCGTGATTAAATGACAAAAATAATGAAAATAAAAAAAGTAACTTGATTTTCAATGTAAAACGACAATACGACATAATCATATCCATTACGCGTTTCAAAACATGTTGTAAACGTCATTTCAAAGAGAACGCGCAATGTGAATAAAATGTTAATTAGGAACGCTTCACTAGTGCTGCAACGTTTCACTCGAACAAAGATTATCGGTATTTACCGATAATCTCAGTTCAAATGAGGAAATTTAAATTAACATTATTATTTCAGTACCAGTTATTTTAGTGCGACTTTTTAGTTTGCTCCCGTGTGAATGTATGTAATAAAAGACTTAGTTAATTAGTCATCACGTGTTGGTAAACATGTATGAAAGATATCATCCGAAATTTCGTATACTTTGCGGGGTCACCACTAAGTGTGGTCACTTTTTGTGTGTTGGTACATATGCACCAACAAACTGAAAGTGTCCTTAGGTGGATGGATACAAAATAAAAATAAATAAGCGTTATTTAACACTATTTTAAAGGTGGATGGATACAAAATAAAAATAAATAAGCGTTATTTAACATATTTTCCTGCGAAGGCTATTTTCGAATGAAAGTTTTTGATTTTGATGTTGTTTTTTTTTTTTTTTTTTTATTGTTTTTGCAATTAATCATAATAAATAGTATTGTCATTATAATTATGTTGTTGTTTTATTTAAAACGTATTCAATAAAATTAAATAATAAATACTACACACACATCAACTGACTGGGTAAAATACCGATTCGTGTTACTGTGCATTTCGATTTATTTCGGTGCGGGTCACATCACTAATTTATTAGTAATGGCGGAACATTTGGGGCGTGGCTTGTGCAAAAGTTGACACGACCGATTTCTTTGCAATGAACTCGCGTCACCGTTCTATCTCGATTTATTTCTGTGGTTCCAGCCCCGTGGGAATTCCGGGATTAAATGTACCCTATGTGATATTCACGAATTTTATCAAAATCTATTAGATTTTGCGTGATTTAATAACAATCTACTTAACGAGGCAAAATGTACTCTTATTAAATATAGAAATTAGATATAAAAAAAATCTAATTAGAAAGATATTTTTTCATCATATCTAATTTCTATACCTAGCACGATGTAGGTATGTACGATGTCTATACCTAGTACGATGTAGTAGTAGTACTTACTGCATCGTGGATGCACAAAAATACCAAAAAAGCAAAGGTAAAATGTATTCAAATGAATTACATAATGTAACCACTACTTCCAAGAACAAAAAAAAATATCCGAACGCAATTCCGCGGATGTAGCACCGGGAAAATCACACGCGCGGGCGTGGCGTGAGCTCCCGGATAAATATTAGATGATCCCGGGCTATGCGCGACTCCTGAGACTAATTCTACGCAAACATGACTTTGGATGGCGAAAACAATTTTTCATTTATTTATTTAGAGTTGAAAAGTCATGTCGTACAGTTAGCTTAAGGTATATTGGCTGGAAAACTCTATCTGTGCGCCAGTATATATATAAGCTACTAACTGTTGCCCGCGGCTTCGCCCGCGTGATTTTCGCTTAGATGAAAATTCTTTTTCCCGCGCTAAAATAAAATAAAATGAATGAATTTTGATACGTATACCATTTGTTGTATAAATGGAACCGAAGAAAAGAAAAAAATTGTCATTTTGTAAAATTCAAAAAAAAGTTAGTTTTTCTAACTTTTGGAGTGAACTTATTTTTTTAGAAAAATACCTACATGTTATCTATATCTATCTATACATATAATAAAACAGTAAAAATATTTTGTCTGTACATTAAGTATTTTTGACTAAAATGGATAGAGGGACACTCAAAAAGAACAATAGAAAGCAAAAATTTTTTTTTTAATTTCTTGTCTGTCTGTCTGTTTGTATGTATGTTCGCGTTTCACGTAAATACTACTGGACGGATTTGAATGAAACTTTTTATGTTATATAGCTATTAAGCCTGGGCAACATATAGGCTATAATTGATTTTGAAAACTGGAACACCTGATGAAGAACCATAGCAGACGGCTAAACTATAAGAAATATGGAAATGGTGCCTTTACAAAAGTCGTTCAACCTGATAGGTATTTTCTGCTGACGTATAAAAATTGAAGATCTGGAACATCTGATAAAGAGCTGCAAGAGACCAGCTACACTATAATATTTATTGAAATGGCGCCTTAGTAAAAGTCGTTCAACCAAATAAGCATTTTCTGCTGACGTATAAAAATTGAAGATCTGGAACATCTGATGAAAAGCTCCAAGAGACCAGCTACACTATAACATATATGGAAATGGCGCCTTAGCAAAAATCGTTCAACCTGATGAGCATTTTCTGCTGACGTATAAAAATTGAAGATTTGGAACATCTGATGAATAACTCCAAGAGACCAGCTACACTATAACATATATGGAAATGGCGCCTTAGCAAAACTTGATTAATCTGATGAGCATTTTCTGTAGACGTATAAAAATTGAAGATCCGAAACATCTGAAACAGTTTGGATCACAAAAAGACTTTTCATCTAAGCGTAACTCACGCGGGCGAAGCCGCGGGCAACAGCTAGTTCTCTATACTCTATAGTGAAGGAAAACATCGTGAGGAACCCTGTAGATTGGCTGACTGTTTTGTTTACTAGTACGGCTACTGCCAATGGTGGTCGTTTAAGGTATGACAGATGCTTTTAGGCGACTTAAGTAAAATCTGACACCAGTGTTAGTAGTAACACACTCGATGAGAAGAGTAGCTGTAGGTTTCGTATACGTAACTGTTTGTTTGTATGTAGTGTATGTATAAAACCATAGTATTAGGTGCTACCTACTGTGACAAAACTGAATATTTTATGAGCAACGTCGATAATGACATTCGATCTGTGTTCAAGCGCCTAGCAAAATCTCGCCGCAATGACCCATTTATATTAAGATATGTTCTAATTAGTTAAGGCTCTCTTCTGTCAAGGTTCGAATATAAGCAGTTCATACAAGTCACGTCTCCGTCTTTAATTTATTCCCGAAAATTCAGTAACCAGTTCTCCAGTCATTTACATGGTCCTATACCGAAGCCGGATGGTTAATGATGGAAATCAGTCATAGTCCTGTGGAATCATTACTTCGAACTTGGAATTCAAGAGGAATTATTTGGCCACGCGGTGAACCGGCAAATACCTATGACAAAATCGTGGATCGAGTGCGAATATTGTGGTGTTAAGTCATATTTCCATATTTAATTAGTAACCCAGCACTCATACAGGTAAAATAGTGTTAAATAAGGAATAATCAGGTTAGTAATCTTGAATTAGCTATTTATCTGTTCCGCGTTAAGTTAACCTACCTACTTATCTATAACTTATTGCTGACAATTGCATTGTGAATAATTCATTTAATTTTATAGTAATTACGAACAAATCATACTAATAAAAGTATAGTATGCATTGATGCTACATAATTTGGCGTAATTATATTGTAACGATTGTATTATTCATGTTAAGTTGCTTGCATAAGTAATATTTTTTATAGATATTCGCCCGGTATCTTGTGCATCAAACCGGTTGCATAATAGTAGATAGGATAGGTAATTCATCTTGTGCCGTTTGTATGAATTTAGTTTATTTAAAGTGTTTACCTTTAATTAGTGTGTGCATATAAGTATACATTAAATGCATATAATAGTATTTGATCAGACAAAAGAGCACTGTTAATTTTAATAAAATTGTATTGTTGCCAAGTTTATGTCATTAAAGTTAAACTATTTAAATTGGCAAGTTAAATAATTTTGTACTTATTACATTATCTAAAAGCCTTAAATTTACATAAGTTTATGTTTACATCTGTGTAAGTACCTAGTTAAAGAAATCAGAGCTCAGAAATTAGGTATAGTAACCTACTTAGACATTACATTTCAGTTTCGTTTCTTTTGTTTACCTTTATATTGTATCAATTCCAGGTCGATAACAACTGATTCCCAAATGGCTGAAGAAAAAGAGTTAATTAAGAAGCGGGCCAGTTGTAAAGGACGTTTGACCATATTTATCAACTACCTAAACTCATTGAGTGGTGGTACTGGCAAACGAAGTGAGCCGATTAGCAGTACTGAGGTCACGGAATTGCAGTTGAGAATGGGTAAAATCGAGTCGATGTATGAGCTGTACGACGAGGTGCAGGTACAATTAGAATGTATTAGTGAAAATGTAACTGAGCAATTTAAAGAGCGTTCTGAGTTCGAGTCTTTATATTTTAAGGCAATATCCACAGCTCAGCAATTGCAAAACCAAAATTCGCAACCGCTGGACGATATGGATAGTGACAAAATTAGCCGAGCAAGTAAGTCGAGGCTCGTCAAGTTACCTTACAATTCAATTGCCAAAATTCAGTGGATCATATGACAATTATTTAGAGTTTCGTGACACCTTTACGAGTCTCATCCACGACAACAAAGACATAGACGAGATCAACAAGTTTCACTATTTACGGGCGTCTTTGGAAGGTTCTGCTGCCGTGGTAATTCAATCAAGAGAATTTTCAGCCAGTAATTATGCGGTGGCGTGGAAACTTTTGTGCGATAGGTTCGACAATAAACGTTTATTAATACAAAATCATGTGTCGGCCTTGTTTAACACTGACACAATAACGAAAGAGTCTTCTGTAGCCTTAAAGCGTTTAATTGACCAGGTGAACAAAAATATTAGGGCACTTGAGTCATTAGGTGAGCCTGTCAAAAAATGGGATACACTGTTGATTTATATTATTACTCATCAATTAGATAATAAAACTTACCGGGAGTGGGAAGAATTTAAGATTCGTCAAGACAAAGATAGTGCGATATCATTTGATACATTTTTACAATTTATTCGCGACCGCGCGAACTTAATTGAAACAGTTGAACTATCGCGTACGAATGCACATCAATCTGGTAATAAATCTTCCTCTAAACTGAAGACAATGGTTTCAGTCCAAGGTAATAATGATAATAGTAATAATTCGAATATGAAATCACACTCTCTTTGTCCCAAATGTAAAGGCGACCATAACTTAGCTACTTGCCCACAGTTTCTTGCACTTAGTGCGGAGGCCCGATTAAAGTTGATTCCGGAATTTAAACTTTGTTTTAACTGTTTCCGACCGGGTCACTTCGCTAACATGTGTAGGAAAACGGGTTGTAAGGTATGCAAAAGACGACATAATAGTCTCATACATGTAAGTAACGACCAACTCGCACGAAATGAATCTAAGACTACCCCCGTTTCTGAGAATGTTTCGTCAGTGTTGTCTCAGCAGTCTGCTGTCACAAATGCGAACAGCAGTGTTGCCTTATCAGTTAATATTTCTGACAACACTCGGAATCAGTGTGATGTTTTGTTGTCTACCGCATTAATTAAAATATATGATGCTAATAATCGAGAACATGTCGTTCGCGCTGTACTCGATAGCGGTAGTACTTCGAGTCTTATTACTGACAGATTATGTCGCAAATTAAACTTATCAACTTGTGAAATCGATAAATCGATCTTGGGCATAAATAACGCTGCGTTACGCGTAGGCAAGACATGTCGTGTACGCATGACATCATTAAATGATAATTTTTCGTCAAATCTTCATTGTTATGTCTTGCCATTAATAACTAGTAATTTGCCAAGTCGAGAAATAGATATTTCAAAAATTAAATATTCCAACTAACCTTTGTTTGGCGGATCCTAAGTTTTACGTGCCGTCTGAAATTGATATTTTAATCGGCGCTGATCTCTTTTGGGATTTATTAGGAACGCAAAGAATTACTTTAGGTAAAAATAAACCCATATTATGTAAAACAAGGTTAGGATGGATAATCTCAGGTCCTATTTGTAGTGGCCAAGTCACGTGTAGGAACTCACGTGACGTCATGTGCAATTTCACCAAAATTGAACCTAATTTAAATCAGGAGTTAAATGATATTCAGGCTGACTTGGCGCGTTTTTGGCAATTAGAGGAAGTTTGTTCCAAATCACCGAATACTAGTTATTCACCGGAAGAAAGGATGTGTGAGGAACATTTTGTCAAGAATACAATTCGTCTCGATGATGGTCGCTTTTGTGTCCGTATTCCATTAAAGAAAGATCCTTCTTGTTTAGGTAATTTCTTATGATCGAGCTTCTCAGTGTTTGTATTCATTAGAACGTAGATTCAAGAAAAATCCTGATTTAAAAGCTATGTATCATCAATTTATGACCGAATATAAATCGTTGGGTCATATGTCAGAATGCAACGATGAGACGGATACCAATGGGTATTATATACCACATCACGGTGTATTAAATACAAATAGTACTACTACCAAATTTCGCGTAGTGTTCAATGCGAGTAGCAACACTACTTCAGGTATTTCATTTAACGAAATTCAAATGGTGGGTCCCACGGTTCAGGACGATTTGCTGTCGATATTACTCCGTTTTAGGCAGCATAAATATGTTTTGTCGGCTGATGTCGAGAAAATGTATAGACAGATCGTAGTTCACCCATCTGATAGGTACCTGCAGCAAATACTTTGGCGGAATAGAACAACTGATCGAGTCTCTAAATTTATTTTAAACACCGTGACTTATGGTACTTCTAGCGCTCCTTTCCTAGCGACACGATGTGTCAAACAAGTAGGTCTCGAGTGTAAAAATGAGAAAATTGGCACCATCATAATGCACGACATGTACGTCGATGATCTTCTGACGGGAAGTGATGATTTAATTGACGCTCAATTTATTCTTAAGGAAGTAACTGATACACTTGCTTCAGCTTGTATGCCACTGAGGAAATGGAAGTCAAATGACCCCAATTAGTCCCTTCAAATTCACAGTCATCATCTGTTAATTTGAATATTGGTAGTAATGAACCAAATAAATTATTAGGTCTCAGTTGGCACACTGATTCTGATGAATTATGTTTCCCCATTGATGCGTCTATTCCTGATGGTACTACAAAGCGTAATATTCTTTCAATGATTGCACGAATATTTGACCCTTTAGGTCTATTGGCTCCTTGCGTTATCACTATGAAAATGCTTCTTCAGTCGCTTTGGATTGAGAAATTATCGTGGGATGAGCCATTATCAACTGATGTTGTCAGGCGATGGAATGAAATTTGTAAAACTTTACATCGTTTGAATAATATTCGTATTCCACGTCATGTTTTATGTGATGCTTATAAAGTACTTGAGTTACATATATTTTCAGACTCGTCTGAGCGTGCGTATGGTGCATGCATTTTTGTGCGTAGCATTGATGAGGCTGGAGTTATTTCGGTTCGTCTCTTGATAGCTAAGAGTAGAGTAGCACCAATCAAACCAGTCACTATTCCACGATTGGAATTATGTGGTGCATTGGTTGGAGCTCGGCTTTATGAGAAGGCTGTTTCGTCACTCAGATTGAAGTTCAATCAGGTATATTTTTGGACTGACTCCACCATCGTGTTGGGATGGTTGCGTATGCTGCCTTCTAGACTTCAACCGTTTGTACGCAATCGCGTTGGTGAAATCTTAGAAAGGACAAGCAATTGCTTATGGCGACACGTCCCAACCGATCAAAATCCTGCAGACTTAATATCACGAGGTGTGGATATTAATCATCTGCAAAACTTGGACCTCTGGTGGAGCGGTCCTCCATTCCTTCAACGTGACCTTTCAGAGTGGCCTTCTCAGCCTCAGTTTGTCGAACAACTTCCTGAGACTAAGCCTGATGTTTTTTTGGCAGCTATCGTTGATGCGCAGCAACCCTTTATCGATTTTGCTCGTTTTTCTAATTACTCCAGGCTCGTGCGATCAATAGCATACGTTTTAAGATTTATAAGGCATTGTAAACGTCAACTTGTAGCATCCAAATGTCTTTCATCGGAAGAATTACGTAATGCGTTATGTGTAATTGTTAAGCATTGCCAATCAGAATCATTCTCTGAATATGATTTACTTAAAAATAAGAAACCTTTATCTAACAAGAGTCCTCTTTTAAAATTTAACCCATTTTTAGACGAAAATAATGTCATGCGTGTTGGAGGACGTCTTGCTAATTCAAATTTCTCTGAGGATAAAAAATATCCTATTATTTTACAGTCCACTCATAATTTTACTAAGCTATTGTTTAATTTTGAACACTAAAGGTTATTGCACGCAGGTCCTCAATTATTATTAGCGTCAATAAGAAAAACAGTACTGGCCTATTGGTGGGCGTAACCTAGCGAAGTCCTGCTATCATAATTGTGTAAAGTGTACTCGCATGAAGGGTAACATTATAACCCCTTTGATGGGAAATTTACCACGGCAGCGGCTTCTTCCAGGTGGCCATCCGTTTGAAAGTGTAGGTGTCGATTATGCGGGACCTATGTATAGTGCTAGTCGTCAAGGTCGCGGTTGTAGATTAGTAAAGGTGTACATCGCGGTCTTTATTTGCTTTACCACTAAGGCAATTCATTTAGAGCTGGTGGGGGACTTGACGAGTAATAACTATTTACTTGCCTTACGCCGATTTATATCGCGAAGAGGGAAACCGGTTAACATTTATTCTGATAACGGCACCTCGTTTGTGGGCGCATACAACGAACTTTCGAGATTTTTAAAGTCCAATTGCGATTCTTTGGAGTCAGATGCTGCTAATGAAAATATTAATTTTCATTTTATTCCAAAATTCGCTCCGCATCAAGGTGGCCTTTGGGAATCGGGTGTTCGGTCGACCAAATACCATTTAAAAAGAGTGTTGGGAAATTGTAATCTAACGTACGAAGAGCTTAACACCACGTTAATTCAAATTGAGGCCGTGTTGAATTCTCGACCACTAACGCCACTCTCTTCGGATCCCACGGATTTCACCCCATTGACGCCGGGTCATTTTTTAATTGGGCGACCTCTCACATCGTTACCACACCAGGACTTTCAGAACCTGTCTGCAAGTCATTTATCCCGATACCATCGCATTGAGCAGCTGCGCCAACATTTTTGGGCTCGGTGGAGCAAAGAATTTATTGCGGAGTTACAACAACGCGTCAAATGGCGTTCCAGCAAGGACGATTTGAAATTGGATACACTTGTGGTGGTTAAGGAAGATAATCTTCCACCATTGAAATGGCGATTGGGCAGAATTGAAGCCGTATTCCCAGGAACAGATGGTATTGCCCGTGTCGCTGACATAAGGACGTCCACTGGAATTATAAGGAGGGCATTTAACAAGATTTGTCCACTACCAGTTTCAGCAGATTCTGGTTGAAAGGAAGCCTTTCAACGCCCGGGGGCATGTTCAAGCGCCTAGCAAAATCTCGCCGCAATGACCCATTTATATTAAGATGTGTTCTAATTAGTTAAGGCTCTCTCTTCTGTCAAGGTTCGAATACAAGTAGTTCATACAAGTCACGTCTCCGTCTTTAATTTATTCCCGAAAATTCAGTATCCAGTCTTCCAGTCATTTACAATCTGATCCACATTGCCGTGACTCGTGTTTTATTCAGTGAGTTTTTGTGCTTTTGAGTTTTTTTTAGTTTAAGTAAAGTAATCTATACGTACAGGTATTTTATTATATTCGTACCAAATATCATCAAAATCGGTCCAGTGTTAGCCGTGAAAGCGTAACGACAAAGAGATAAACTTTCGTATTTATAATCGACCGAGCGAGCGCAGCGAGCGAAGCGTCTCAGTTTCCACTAGCCGAAAATTGTTTTGTCTATCCGGATGTTATCGCCTACAGGTCGCATTTCTGAACCGATTCTCATGAAATTTTGTAAGCAGGTTCGGTAATTTTATAGAATTTTTTAGTCGAGCCAGTTTTTCGAAATTTTAAAAAATGGCCGAAATATATAAAAAAAACCTCATATCTCAGCTATTTAAAAAATAATTCAAAAATGTAATTAGACATTTTTGTTATTCTTATTAAGACGCATTTTTTTTGTTTGAACAACATAGTAAAATTCAATAAAACCGCTATAAATCCATATGTTATAAATTCTCATACGATAGTTCACAAAAAAATCAATAGATGGCGCAGCAAAGCTTTTATTACTCGCAAAATCGCTAATACGTTTACAAGAGTGACTTGATTTATGGTTCTTAAAAATCATATGGCTTTTTTTTGTCTTGCTTGGCTTTGAATTGTATGTAGGTATTTATTTGGTTAATGGTATTGTATTGTGGATTGCTTTGCATGGTAGAATTATCTTGAACACTTGAAATAAATCTAATATCAAAAAACTTCATTGTATGAATCCTATTATAAAAAAAAGTTATATATATATATATTACCTACATACCTACTAATCAGAGAGATTCGATTTCAAATTGAACTTTCTTTTTTGAACTTTAATTTTGTTGCGCAATTACATTTACATACATATAACCAATAGGTACCATGCATTTCTGACGACTGACGATGGGTTCGATCCCCGGTCGGGTCAAGATGGAAAATAATCTTTTTCAGATTGACGTGGGTTTTGGATATTTATCTATATGTATTTGTTATAAAATATAGTATGTATTGTTAAATTAGCATCCCGTAAAATCTTGAACTTACGTTGGGGCTAACTCAATCTGTGTGTATTATTATATTATTATTTATATTATTTGAGGCAAAAAAGGCAGGTTTCAGTATTTTTTTTAGTGGTATTGACCAACCACAAGAACATGTTTGGGCTTATGGGTAAAATATGAGAACTTTTTACTTTCTTTCCAGCATTGGTAGGTTGGTTTCAAAACTCTTTTTAGCCAGGGACACGGTAAAATATCGGTTATTTCGTGGAAGGGCTCGCGAGGCCTACTGTTCTGACAGAACGACTAGTATTAAATGATGTTGGTGAATTACACTAGAGGTCACCCAGTAATTGAAATTCGATCATACCTATTAAATAAATAATTTCTTCCTGTCTTTTTCATAAAAAAACTGTTGTAATGATAATACATGCACACAAATTAAAACGCCTGTTAGTGATAAGATCGTTATAATTTACCATTACTGTGATTTATCATAATACTAAGACCACCTAATTAAAGATTATTTATATCAACATGAAGAAATAGTTTAATTACAAAATTATTTTTTGAAAAAATCTCATAAACTTTCATTTTTTTGTTGACTATACGTTAAATGTAATAATAATTTGGGACGGAGTGCGAATACCATTCCGGTTAGGGACAAACTAGGATTTTTTTAGAATGTGGGCCGAAGTTTCAGGACGTACGAAGAATATATCATAAATCGAATTTTCTGCAATAACGGTTCTGTCGAATGAGAGAAAAGCTAATTGGATTAGCACTACGTTCATATTTCACTGATCGATTAAAACGTTGCGAGGTTTCGCATTCGATTTGATTCATTCTATTATACGAGTATGTGTTCATTCGAAAGTATATTTTAAATTTGCACTCTTAATAGAAGTATTTTTTTTTAATCTAGCTTTTGCCCGCAGCTTCTTCAGCGTTAATCTCCTACGTAAACAGTTCTTCTTCTCGGGATGAAAGGTACCCTATGTCCTTCTCAGTTCTAATTATCAGCAAATTTTCTAAAGCTTAAAGTAAACAAGCAAATATATAAAGACATAAATTCACTTTCGCATTTATACATACATACATACCATACATAGAATCACGTCTTCAAAAAAAAAAAAAAAACTAGTCTACTGTATTCGGTGTGCTACATCAGCCAGCATACCGCAGTATAATAAGCCTTTCAGATCATCGCAGCAAGTGCATCGTTCAAGTCGGCGGGTAGTTAGATGCTAACTTGCGATAAAGGCCGCGCCGTTGGAATTATCGTAAAATTTATCGTACAGAGCATAAAATAGAGCAATGAACGTAAACGCCGTACGAGCTTAGAATAAGGCCGTGGGTACACTTTTTTTTGTTTCAGTTAATGGCTCGTTTAATACTTTTTGTTAATTAATTAATTTAACAATAAACCTTAAAACATACAAAACTAAAATACAAGCTAATTTAAAATACTAAAACTAAGGCATACAAAAATAAAATATAAATACTAGTTGTAAAGCCTCTCACGAGCGTAGCCCGCAGCAACGTGCCCAAAAGGCTGGCTGCATTGCCAAATTGTATGGCAATACTTAATGGCTAAAGAAACTGCCCGTTGGTCTTGGAATACCTCAACCAGCTTTTCCGTAAAAATAAAAATAAAAAGCTGGTGAGCTGATGGACCCCATGGACCAAACGTTTTCACCCCAAAAGGCTTAAAAATGTAATTATTTTATTATTTTTTCAATAAAAGTGCAGTTATTTAGTTAAAAATGTTAAATAAACAATATATAATATTTACAAACGTAAATAAAAAATGATATCGTCACAAACAAAAGTCTGAAAAATATTTCAGAAATATCTGTGACGTCACATGTACGTGCGAAAGTCACAAAATTACGTACAACCTTCGAGATATTATGTACTAGTTACATTATGTACAGTTCCACTTCGATGTGTACAACCGAAGTAAACTCGTATGTAACAAAATAGACACAATTAAAACTCGAACTCGCAACTCTTATCGAACCTACATACTTACTTATTTACGCGTACTTTGTTTGAATCAGTTTTTAATGCTTTTTTCAGGTTTTTTTTTTCAATTTTAAAGGTGTTTGTTATTTTATTAACTTAGTTTTTCGATGTTTTTCAATTCCAAAAGTGTCATCATAATATAATTTTCTATTTAAATAAATACATCCAAAAAACTTACCAAACATTACACCAAAACAGGTCGATAAAGTCCACTCACAAATCCAAGCTGAATTTTACATAGGCGTACACACGCACGGACGATTCATACGGACGTACAGTTCCATTTCGAATTATAGATTCGAACTGCGTCCTGTTCGCACGTCCTGCCGACGCGCGGCACGCCGAACCACTGCCGGCGTCGCGGGGAGAAATAACGAGAGTGCAGAAGTGCACTTTGTGCGCACATGCAGTGTCAGATGAAAAATAATATATACAGTCGGTGCCAGATACAACTGACCCTACCTTCAAGGGGTCAGGTTTATCTGCCCCCGACATAAATGAGAACGCTACCTGATTGGTATATGAACACAGAGCAGAATCCGCACGTTAAGATTTTAGTGATGTTTATATAGTGTATAAGTCAGCAATAAGAAATAAATTTTGTAACTTCTATCCTTAAGTGGGTGAAAAACGAAATTCACATGGGAGAAGCCGAGGGCCAGAGCTAGAGTCTTTCCAAAAAACCTTTGTCTTATATCTACTCATGATGAATTAAGATCTACATAGATAGATAGATACATATAACGTTTATTTTATTCACATCAAAAGGCACACAGAATACAGTTTATGACAGAAAAAATCAAATACATATTAAAAACATACCAATTACAGTAATCATGTGCCGCAGTGATATGAATGGGCAGTATCTCAGTGCACATTCTGCTCAGACAAAGGGCAGGGCACTGGTTTTCAGATACCATCTGAGGGTACTCGGGCTTGCGCCGATAACGACCACGATCGTGTCGTGTTACATAAATTAGGCATATACATTATAAATCTACTATTCTTATGCCTTTAAAATGGATATAAATAATTGTCAACAATAAATACACATGTAGACGAAATAAATATATTTATTTATAGATACTTCTGATAAAAAAATATTAACGAAATATTTTTCGTCTGACATAAATAGAACAAAGTCGCAATAGCCAACTTAGCCACATCTGTACCGTCGCTATTTTGCAGCCGTGCCGTCGCGACGCTGTCATCCATTTTATTATGGAGTGGGTTTATTAGGCAATTAATCTTTTTATATCGAAGATTAATACCCAATATTATCATTCAATTAGGACTGATCCCCGATTCTGCGGGTTTTTCGAGACTTCATTATATTGGGTAAAAGTTTTGGTTTGTAATTTTTTTTGTGGCTTTTTATTCGCTTCCAAATAAATCTGAGTACCTTAGCAAGCATTTCTTGTGCTTATAGCTAACTAGCTTTCACCCGCGTGCATTTCCCACTGGAACAGTGCTTTTTCCCGGGATCAAAGGTATCCTATGTTCTTCTCCGTACTTCCAGCTATGTGTATGCGAAATTTCAGGAAGATTGGTTCAGTAGATAAAGCGTGAAGAGGTAACAAACAAACAAATCAACAAACAAACAAACTCACTTTCGCATTTATAATATTAGTTAGGATTAGGATAACGCATACTATTTATACTTTGCGTGAGCATATAATGCATGGTATTTTATTACTTACTGGACACCGACCAATAGGTAACCACCAGCTGGTCAGATGACATTGTTCAGGCACAGGCACAGGACCGTAAGAAGTAGCGCGTAAAATAGAAGACCTATACCCAGTAGTGGGACTAGTGGGTTGATGTGGGCTGAATATGATGATAATGATGAAGTACCAACTTACAAGGGTTGATATAACAATCCCTATAAGCGTAGACTGTATTATTTTTTTGATGACCACCGTGGCGCAGTGGTAAAGACCTTGCCTCTGAACCAGGGGTTCAATCCCCGGTCGGGTCAAGATGAAAAATGATCTTTTTCAGATTGACCTGGTTCTTGGTTGTTTATCTATTATGTATTTGTTATAAAATGTAGTATCGTTAAGTTAGTACCTAACCCATAACACAAGTCTCGAACTTACTTTGGGTCTAGCTCAATCTGAGTGATTTGTTCGTGTATATTTATTTATTTATCCTAATTTCTAAACAAAGTAGTTTCATTTTTAAAAATCTAATCTCGTTTGTCATTAAATATTGAACAAAGGGTTCATTCATTCAGGTTCAATAATTGAATTTTGTGAAGAAGCTCTGTTTTATTTTATTATTATTCAAAATAGCTGAAATCCCGACGAAGATCGCTGACAGTTATAAACATCGTATTTTAAATACAATTTATTACATTCGTGATAGATTTATAAATATTTAGACTTGCTTTTGGACGCAGCTCCGTCCACATAACACTAATATTGAAAACGCGGTGGTGGCCGCTTGGTAATGGCACCCGCCTGAGGTCGGATAGGACCCGGGCTCGAATCCTACCACATGAGTTAGTAGTCCAATCTGACTCATGTATGGTAGTTTTCCCATAGACCACCATCTGGTTCCAGTGAAGGAAAAATCGTGAGAAAACCTGCACATTAGCTGACTGTTTAGTTTACTAGTGTGTACGGCTGCTGCCACTAGATGGCGGTAGTCGTAAAAGTCATGTCAGATGCCTTTAGGCGACTTGAGTAACATCTGACACCAGTGTTAGTAATAACACACTTGATAAGAAAGAAGACACTAATATTATAAATAGGAACTGTTTCTAAGTTTGTGAACTACTGAACCGATTTCAAAAATTCTTTCACCAATAGAAAGCTACATTATACCTGAGTGATATAGGCTACAATTTATATATGTACAGTCAAGAGTCAAAAGTGGAGTCATACCTTAAATATCATATTGCCTTACAGGCGCGCAGTCCTTCATTGTGTGCGTTACGTCCATATTACGGACGTATAATTACAATAAGAACACTACTCACACTAAGCTAATTATCATATTACCCACCCACACCAAGACACAACTCTGCTGCATGCTAGTGCTTCGTGCTCATACTGCCTACGTGCTGCCATCTATCAAATTTACGGGGTACTAAGTAGTGAATTCTGAATCAGAAATAATAATACACTAATACACTACCTATCTCTCTCAGCCGAAAGACGTCCACTGCTGGACAAAGGCCTCCCCCAAGGATTTCCATAACGACCGGTCTTGCGCTGCCCGCATCCATGCGCATCCCGCGACCTTCACCAGGTCGTCGGTCCACCGAGTGGGAGGCCTGCCAACACTACGTTTTCCGGTTCGTGGTCGCCACTCGAGAACATTTCTGCCCCAACGGCTATCTGTTCTACGAGCTATGTGCCCCGCCCACTGCCACTTAAGTTTCGCGATTCTGCAGGCTATGTCGGTTACTTTAGTTCTCCTACGGATCTCCTCATTTCTGATTCGATCACGCAGAGAAACTCCGAGCATAGCGCGCTCCATCGCCCTTTGGGTGACCTTGAGCCTTCTTATGAGGCCCATAGTAAGCGACCACGTCTCTGTTCCGTATGTCATTACTGGCAACTACTATACTACTGACACTACCTATAGTTTATTATAAAGCAAACCAATAGTGGTGAGTACGGTGACACGCAACCAATTGATAATTTCGTCACAAGCTAATGCATCTACTGGTCTAATCGGTAGTCGGATGGACTGCAGTTGATACAGGTCAAAGTTCGAGTCACATCCAGATATTTTATTTTTCATATTAAACTCAATTCATAAGCCAAGAGTATTTTTATATAATGTAATTGATATGCTTTTATATATTTGTTATGAAATAAAAATTCTCAAAAATCATGACAACTATTTATTCATGTAAATAGGTATAGTATACTTATGTAAAATTTATTATTATAAACTACACTAACAAATTCAAAATTTATGTTTAATCACTTCCCTATCTAATTACAGAATAAATAAGAACTTAAAAATAAGCATTCTGTAGTAAGTTACTTATAAGAATCTGTTCATTTATTTTATGTATTATTACTAAATTATACTTTCGCTTTTTGTTAGTAAATATTGAGGTTATAGCTTAAGTATTCGTTTTCATCATGAAAAGAAGATTGAAACTAAACCTCAACATCTAACAATTTAACAATTTATCTCCTATTACGAAACATAACCTTGTATTTGTAATGCAAAATACAAAAACAAGTAATAAGTATAAAAATAATTTAAATAATGTTTATACTTTTATAAAACCAGATTTGATACAATAGAAAGAGGACAGTTGGAATATACCTACGTAATGAATGAACTCACTGATTAAATTTAAACACAATTAATTAACTCACTATTTTGTAAAGTTGCCGTTGTTGTCTTTTCTACACATATTTCAATCACAAAAAAACTGTCCTAAACATCCATACAATGAGAAACTAATTCTTCCTTGCTCATCTCCTATGCACCATCAGGCCCCATAGATTTTCTATGGAGTTGAGGTTAGAAGACCGCGCTGGCCAAGGATGACATTTATTTCTGGAAGCGAAATAAATTATCCAGTTTTTTTATGCACACCACCAGCTTGATATGCACGACGAACAGTAGATAGGCATCGAAACATCAAATAAATCAGCATAACGCCTGGTAGGTAAAATCATCGCCTTCATATTCTTCCAACATTATTGTTGCTGCTGCTCAGAGATAATAGCCGGTCTTCTACTTTGCGGCAAGGCTACCCTGCAGCAAGTCGCTACACCCAACGTGTTGTCCACTAAAAAAATATAACAATATATAATTAGGTATTTAGTTTATATTTAATTTCAAAACTATCACTTATGCAAAGCAAAATCACGAAGAAAAATATATCAATACAATACATTAATATTATGTTATCATTTTATGTTTGAATTAATCACAAAATATTACACATTTACACACACATATTTCAAATCACAACTATTTATTTGTTTAAAAATACTCACACTTAATCCAGTTCCTTTCATTAGAAATTGAGACTATTTTGCAACCACTATCATGCAAAGTAAATCCGAATAGTCTCCATAATACCTACTTATAATGGCCTATATTGGCAAGTGTTGGTAAAGTAATATTCCACAAATACTTAGATAACTATCACTAACAAATGCGTTCAACTAAAACGAGAACTCGGTTGAAGTGATAAATTTGCGTCTGTCTTTTTTTTCATTCACCGTCAAATATTCATTTTCATAGCTGGTCCATACTGACCGACCATCCATACGAAGTAACGATACCATAAAGTTAGAGCAAGGATTTTATAGACATACTATGAACGTTTCGTATCATTCATAGTATGTCTATGAAATCCATAAAAGTATGAAGCGCTCGCCGACTCGCCGCGCCAGCCGGTAGGCTGTATTGCATGTGCAATGTCAACCGACCGAATACATATATACATATACATACATATATATTCGGTCGGTTGACATTGCACAGACACATAGGCGTTTTACAAATAACACACAATCATAAGGTCTTAAGTGCAAACACTTCTATAATCAATTAGTATGAGAAATTCTGACTCCACTTCTGGAGATGTCTGTACCTCCTGAGCAAAGCCGGGCGGGGCTATTGAGATTTTGACTTATTGGTGAATCTCATTCGAGTTTTGAGTAGGTACCTGCTCAGATAAAATATTTTTTTTAATAATTGTTTTATAATATGAAATGATACAGCAATTTATTTTAACAGTTTTTCAATTTGATTTGTGTAAGTTATACCTGGCATTCCAAGAATTGTTTTGTAAGCAATTCTAAGAAATGTTGTTTTCCATTGGAATTTATTTATTTTCTTGAGATGTTGTTTACATCTCAAGAAGTCGCTTAATAGCTATTTATTTAACAAAAACATAAGAAACATTGTCTAATGATGCGAAAAACATTAACGACTGTTTCTTGTGCAATCACGGTGGGTATACGTAAACAAAGGTTACCCAAACGTGATTAGGACTCGCGAACGAAATATTGGGAGTTACGTGGCATTTTGTATCTGTATATTTTTATCTTTTAGTATGTTATAGATACATAGTAGAATACAGGAAAAGTGGTTTCGATAAGAACTGGATAGAAAAGATGAAAGATAGAGGCGAATGAAGGAAATTGGCGAAGGTTTTTGCGCAGCATTATCAAAAAATAATGAAAATGTTATAATGTTATCATTTTTTATTATTTTACACGGATATGTTAGGTAAAAATAAACATTTTGAGCAGTTCCTAAAAACCCCCCTTAGGTGGAGAGTAATAATAACATCAATTTTTTGTGTGGGAATTGATTTTTTTTTTTCAAGAAACCTATCGTTTGTGGCATCAAATGAAAGGGCTTGATGAGCCGGTTCTGAAAATATACACACTATAAATATTATCACCTTTTGGCCACCTGTTTTCTAAAAATCGAAGGAGTAGTTTCGAAACATACCAAGTTTGGGCCGCTCCAGGCTGGAGACGGCTCAGTAATTTTTTGTAAAACATACGCTTAAGGCGTTTGGATTGCCGTTGTTCTGTGAAATGGTGTTTTTGTAAGGACTAAAGCTCGGCTGTGCTTAGCCAGAAAAATCTGAAAAAAATATATGTGTACTATCAACTCTTCAAGAACATTTTTTTAGATTATTTTTATTGTAAGATAAAAACTACTATATGAAAAAAAATAAAAACGGAAAGACATGCATTTTTATAATTTCCTTACTGTTCCGAAATGGCAATGACGTTCGGGAAAATTTTTACATCAAAAGAGACACCATTTATTATACTTCAATCGCTTAGATTTTCATTCAAATCGAGCAACATTTTTCATACTAATGTTTATAAAACAAAAATCATTCGCCCATTTTTCATAGCGGGGCTCTGTGCGGGCGACGGGCGGCAGTCTGCCACTGGCTTTCAAACGAGGAGGTTGTGTCGCTCGTTTCCGCATCTGTCAATATTCCTGCCGCTTTTTTTACCATGTAGCGTAGAGAAAAACATACAGTAATCAGCCGGCTGTACCTGTGCTTGTGTACATTACAAGAATAAATGAAAGTCACTTCACCTCCGTCTGTTAAACTTGTACTCCTCCTAAACCACGCTATGGATTTTTATGCCAGTTTCACTATTAGATAAGGAATTTGTTGTAGATGTAAATTGATATAAATTTGATTTTATTTAAAGGCAATTTTATTATTTTGAGAGCATTACAGAAAGTCAAAAAATATATCCATAGAAATAATTTTCCTCCATTTGACGACCTCCGTGGCCCAACGGCCATCACGCTGTACTAGTACACCGGACACCGTACACCGGAGGTCCAGGGATCGATCCCCGGTCGGGTCAAGATAGAAAATGATCTTTTTCAGATTGGCCTGGGTCTTGAATGTTTATCTATATTATGTATCCTAACTATCGCAATTCTAACAAATATATATTTGTTTATTCATTTATTTGTTTGTTACATCTTCACGCTTTATCTACTGAACCAATTTTCCTGAAATTTTGCATACACATAGAAGTAGTGAGAAGGACATAGGGTACGTACATTTCATCCCGGGAAAAAGCAAGGTCCTTGTGGGAAAAACACGCGGACGAAACCGCGGGTAAAAGCTTTGTTATAAAATATAGTATCGTTGAATTAGTATCCCATAAACACAAGCCTCGAACTAACTTTGGGGCTAACTCAATTTGTGTGATTTGTCAGTTCTGATATAGGAATAGTTCGTGACTACAAACGAAAACTAGAAAATCCTAAACAAGACCACAAGAAATGACGTCAGGTATGATCGGTGATCAAGATCCAATTCGAATCGCTGCGCCGCAGCAGTAAGTACAAATCCCAAAACAAATTACGCGGGCGAAGCCGCGGGCTAAAGCTAGTTTTATAGATACCTATTAAATATGTATAATCAGTAATTTGATAAGTAATTTGATAATCAATGTACAAATTTAATAAACTAAGAAAACATGTCACTCGGTCTCATAGACGCAAGTATGGTCTGCAGAAAAAAATAGATGCAATAAAAATATTATTTTTATTTTATCTATCTTCAATAAACCAACCAATCTGGTAAAAACGAAGTAAGTTTTTTCTGATATAAAGAATGTCTAAATTACTCAACTTTGATCATGGTGCGTTGGTTGGTGGCATTTTACACACCGTTTGAATAATCTATTTCTTTAGTTAAAAAATATGCTCGTGTATGTATATATGTGTATAACTTCTTTTTATTTAATTAATTTAATAGAAAACAAAATACTATAAAGAATAATTGGTAAAAATTTTTTATTAATTTTCTCCGAAATATTTTTTTCACATCGTATAAAAAGTCAAAATGACATTAGCCCAAACTCTGAAAGCATTTTATTCACATTAGTATGAAAATATTGTTGCACAGTCATTTCATAAAATACGATTCAAAAATTATATTTTTAAAACAGACTTTAATACTACACAATTGTTAAATATACGATTTTACAAACACATTATCTTATACCTAAATGATTATTGTATTATTTTTTACACTGGATACGTTGCCAAGACTTAAATTTAGTAGTATTTGGTATTCTCTTCAGTCGTGTGTTTAGGGTTCCTTACCTCAAAAAGCAAAAACGATACCTTTACAAGATCACGTATCCGTCCGTCTGTCAAGATTATTTTACTCAGGAACTCATGAAGGTATATAATTGAAATTTATATCTAATACTTGGATTAGAGATGTAAAATGACCGAATCTGACCGGTCATAATTAAAAAAAGTTTAAAACGATAAATCACCGATCAACTGTTGTCAAATTTTGTTATTTATTTTTTTACTTCTTTTATTAAATTCAATTGTTAAGGTACATATATATGAGACTAATAGATTCTTTTATCTCAAATATCAACCGGCAAAGCCGCGGAAAAAACCTACAGAATACGCGTGAAAAACCTGACCCTTCCTTTGCAATCGGTGAAAACACTTGCGATGAAAATGACCATAAATGACCGATTTTGTCAGTCAAATTCAGTCACTTTGGTCATTTTCAACTCTAATTGGGTTTATGGTCTGTTTCAGCTGTAAAATAATCAAATTTATATGTCGACTCAATCAACAAATATAACCGTGAATAATTTATAGCAAATTTTCGCAAATTATGCAAATTCAGAAGGCAACTAAAACCTATCGTACTTCCCGTTGACCTAAAATTATGAAATTTGGTAACCAAAAAGGTCTTATAGTACTTGTACAGCAATAAATCTGAAAACTGTAAAAATATTGTTAGAAGTCTAAAACTTCTATCAATATATATGTAGGGATCAAAACTGCAAAGTTTCTTTTTGAAACTAGTTGGTCTTTCAGTTAGAGCTATAATGTGAGATGCTTTGCATAGACGAAACCCTCGCTGCGGGAGTTTGATTCGCACTTGGCCATTTATTTTTAAGAATCGGGGGACTAGCATTTCATACCATTGTAAAAAAAAACTATTTTAGCTGTGACCTTATTTGTAAAACCATGACTCTGTCAAGAGATTATTTTGGTGAAATAAAAGTTTTGTAAACTACAGGTGAAATAAATAAATAATATTATTATTTAAATATTTATCTAAATTTGCCCAATTAATGTGATATTAGCAATGAAACTGTAACGGTTACCCCTGGGGTCCGTATTTTATTTTCTAAAAAATGCTATTTTGCCAAATAGGTATGATAATATTTTCTCGCAAAGCTAGGGTGTTTGAACACGTCGCCTCGTGTTCCTGGGGCTTGGCCAAACCCCGTACTGGAGACGTTACGAAATAATTACATCAAAGCCCTCTTCAATAACATAAATGCTCATATATTGCTCTAGAACAACTGATTAATTGACACAGCCTTTATCGTATGACAATAGACTATCTTTGATTGACACGTCTGTTGCTCATACATTTAAATATCTCAATAATCTGATAAATAGTAATATTGTGAACTAATAATGAAGTTAGGATTGTCAATGAATCAGGTTCAAATAAAGGCTTGTAAGCCTATTGATTGGTACTGTTTTCAGACCATATAAATTGTACTCGATAGAGTAACAGGTATGATATGGGGCCACTTATCTGCAGATAGTGCCCCGCCCATTCATATGTAATCTTTGAGATAATATAATCTCTGAATACCAACTTTATTATAATTATTATTTTTTTGTACTATTAGTAATAAGAAGGTGCGCACCGTTGGTATTCAATAAATGTATATACGTTCCATTGTATGGAGCGATTGCTAGCTAGTCTTTTGGGCTGATACCTTTATTATTCTTTTGTTTGAGCCGTATACAAATATTGATGTTATTGGCAAATGAATTAAATTCTTTGTAGAATCCTCACCTTTTCGGTGTAGAACTCTGCCCTGGGAAATAGATTTAATATTATATTTCTTTAAGTCCTGAATGGACAGGTAAAAACAATTTAAATTTGAGTAATGGCAAATAGTTTAAGTTAGGATACTAGTTTAATAATTATCAGGGTCTTAGCCTATTTCAAACTAATAGAAACTATTTCATACCTTATGGCTTAGGATGATGATAGCATTTTTATTATGAAAGGAATTGTTAATTGATCAATTAAATAGTGAAGATGTCCTAATTAGAGGAATGATGATTTAAAAGACTCAAGCGAAATAAATGGTGTTTATATTCTGATTCTCACACACAATTTAGGAAAATAATAAACAGATCTTAAACGATAAGTATACACACAGACAATCTTAATTCTAGCTGAAATAAAATCACAGCATTATTATGGTTTTAATAGTGTCCCCGCCACTATATTTCATTAGATATCCGAATTTAAGATTGCGTGCAAATGTCGAATTTCTATTGAAATAGGACCCTTAGACCTCGGGCTGCCGAATATTCAGAATGAATATTCAGTCCCTACCAGACACATATTTTTAGTTATACTTTAATTAGCTTAAAAGCTTTCAGGAAATCAAAACAATAAAAGGGAAAATGGAACTAAAACTGAGGATATTATTTACATGAATCAGGCAAAGCCTTCACGATCAGTTTTAGTTCGGTAAAATTAAGTGTTTCGTAAAGGTTTGTAATTTACTTATTTTCTTTCTATATTTACAGCCAAACCTTGACAAAACTGAAAACTTATTTTCTAGGACTTGCCAATATACAGCACACTCCTAACCCCAAATCAATTCTAAGCACATATCGACCCAGCAAACAAAATATTTAAATCTCCCACAAAAGTTAATTATTACGTCTCACTGCAAACACGTCTCAACGACCACACCGCTATACGACCAATGCCTTTTCTTCTTTTCACCATCGCATCATTTTTCATCCCCGTGATCAACCCTCGATTATGCGCCAACGCACCGTCCATTTCATTGGCTCATCCGTCGAAAGGGCGTCTCTCTCATAACCATGAAACAAAACATATTTGTTTTAGCAATGTGTGAAAGGAACAGAGAATAGTTATCCTTATTGTCCAATTCTGGAATTTTACGTAATAACTTACAATGTTTTTTTTTCGTCCATGTCCGATAACACAAGATTACAATGGTTAACAGATGTGAGTTTAACAATTCTACAAACAGTCGGGCCGTCAATAAATTAGTTTCATTTCTAAGACAACACTTCTTTATTTTTTTACTCATGATTCTTAGAAGGCTAACAAAGCAAAAAAAAAGGATCGTTTAAATTTATGCTTTCTAAACCATTAAAGTATTTTTGGGAATCCATACCCTGTCATTTCCCTCCTTTTCCGGCTCATATAGAATGCCAATATTATGTGAGCTGGGAACCTTATTTTAACATAACAATTACGATAGAGAACCTTAAAGGTAACCTATTTGTATATATATATATATATACCTACCTACTTTTTTTTTCTTTCTAGTTTACTATTAAATTAAACTGTCTATTAAATTAAACCTATCACGAATTAACTTCCTAACCCTATTAAAAGCTGATAACCTAATTAGTTAATCGCCTAACTCATTTAACCTAACACTGTCTAATAACCTAACGCCGTCTACGAACTCAGTGACAAACTTATTTCTTTCTAAAACAATGTATATCTAACCTAATTATGAACTATTCTACCTCATACAACTAACTGCGTTTATTTACAAATTCTCGTTAATTATCTAATTTTCATCCATAGTAACGTGCTAAATGAACCACATAAGCATAACCGCATTACCGTCTAAGTCCACTAAGTACAAACATTATTGTGCGTAACTGCTCCAACTCGATAATAAACTTATTTCGTTTTCATTATTATTCGTCCCTCCTTGACCGAGCAAACATTTTATGATTGAGCGAAGACTGTTATCATCTATCTGCAATTCTCATAATTTTCTAAAAAAATGTTTTCAAACAACCGCCCTTTTTTATTGCCTCAAACAATTGTAATTGTCGGCAAGCCACCTTTGAAATAATAAAGACATTAACTCCCTTTATGTTGCGAGACAAAACATCAGATATGGCATTGTCTGTCTCCTTTACTTATTGTACCTGATATTCAAACCGTCCAAAATAGTGTACCCTTCGGAGTGAAAAGATTCCATGAATGTAAAAAGATAAGACTCATAAGATCGGCGAATTACAACCTTTGATCTCCTTAAATACATTTCGAATTTAAATAGACTGTAAATAATGGCCCACAGTTTCTACTCCGATATTGTCTACTTACTACCAAACCCAATTACTATAGTATACTTCTTCTTAGATAACTGATACATACATCCAGCTATGCCAGCTGCGCTACTGTCTGTTTGTTGGGAATAGGTATTATTTATTAAAAGTTGACACAAAAGCTTAATTTATTCGCCGTACCTAGCTATAAATTTTCGAAAATAATAGCTATCTGAAAATACTGTCTTATAACTCATCAAAACTAAGGATAACAAACTCATTAAATAAGATCATTCTAATTATTTATCGTCAGTATTTATATTTTTGTATATCATTTGCAATGTTATTCGTTCATCTCATCGTTATATTTAATCAAATATTTTTTTTTTTTATTTTTTTTTTTATTTACCCCTTTATATTTATCTTTCATTTTTTTTTTCATCCACAAGTAATTATATCTTTAATTCTTAAAAAAAAAATTAAACTAAGTATAAACTGACCTAACCAATTTCTTAAAACTAACACGCGTCTCTACCTGAACTTTACCGGCTAAGATAAGATAGTTCTTCGTTATGACTCACTAACCGTTCCAAAACCACAAAAATATCTGGGGATGCGCATCCTTGCGACCGTCGCGTTCCGCTGCTCGTAACAAAGTGCCGTCTTTGTTTGGTTGGTCGTTGGCGATATTTTATGATCATTTGTGAAAGGTTTTTTTGTGAAATATTAGTGAATCGTATATAAGATAATATTTTTATTAGCTAGTGCCCGCGACTTAGTTCACGTGTGAAATGGAGATCACTGTGGCAAATCATTCCATTAAAATTATCAAAATAGTCGTTATGAGTGTTTCATTCCACATAAACATCCCGATCCTTAGTCATGAGAAATAAGGATAAAGGAAGAAATTTTTATGCACAAATGTATTTTCTAACAAGCTTTTGCCCGCGGCTTCGCCCGCGTGTATTTCCCATGAGAACAGTGCTTTTTCCCGGGATGAAAGGTACCCTATGTCCTTCTCAGTACCTCTAACTATGTGTATGTGTGTGTAAATTAGTGAAGAGGTAACAGACAAACGAACAAATAAACAAACAAACTCACTTTCTCATTAATAAAGAAAAAAAAATCTTAATGGTATCTACTTACCATTGAAAGTCAGTTTTGTATTTACAAAATCATTTATCTATACATAGGTATAATAAAACATCTATATACATATAATAAAACAGTAAAAATATTTTGTCTGTACATTTAGTACTTTGACTGAAATGGATAGAGGGACACTTAAAAAGAATAAAAGAAAGAAAAAAAAATTTTTTTTAATTTTTTGTCTGTCTGTCTGTATGTATGATCACGCTAATCTCCGAAAGCACTGAACCGATTTACTTAAAATTTTCACCAATTGCTTTGTTTCAGCAAAACATTTACAGTTTGTTTCATCAAAATCGGTTCATTTAAAAAAAAGTTAATGAAGTCAAGGCATGAGTTACGCGGACGAAGTCGCGGGCAACAGCTAGTACCTTATAAAAAGTTTCATTCAAATTAATTCAGTAGTTCTAATGATTAGCATGTTAAAATAAATAAACAAACATACAGACAAAGACAAACAAACTGATAAAATTCTTAAAATTATGTTCGCTCAGTATTTCTTCATCACACAATTTTTTTTTTGTTTAATATATATTCACTGTACCTACAGACATACCTACTATTTTTACTGTTGATAAAATGTTATACATTACTCGAGCGCTCGGGTGTATTGGCGTTGTCTCTGAGAGCGCGTGATTATGCAGCGGGGGTGCGGGGTGTCCGCGTCATGCTTTGCCCACAAAAACAAAAGAATAAAGGGAATCTAACGCCTTAATGGCTCTAAACATACTTATATCAAACCTCAAGAAAGCGATTTGAAAAAAAAAAAAATACCACTTTTGGAATTTTTTTATGATATCACAAAATTCAGAATCTCAAACTTTTTAATAAAGAAAAAAAAATATAAAATAACCGTGTTAGAAGATAAAATGTGTAATATTATGCTTTCGCTTTCTAACAAAAACAAAAAAATCGTAGCAATGCTTTTCAGACCATTCAAAGTTTGCGAAGCAATGTTCGTAGTTCGTAGCATTATATCAAAACTTGTCGTAGCACAATTATCTTTATCGTAGCGTATTCGAGATACCTCGTAGATACGTAGTACTTATATTAATTCTGTGTCGTAGACGTCGCGTCGTAGTAGTGTATCGTAGAACAAAATATCATAATCTAAAATCGTAGCTCACTCAGTCGTAGCGTCGTAGCAGTTAAAGCTCGTAGCACATCGTAGCTTGCATATTCACAAGCTTATAGCATCTTTTATTTTATTACTCATATTCGGTCATTAAGAAATTAATTATTTTAGACTTTTGTTTGAAGCAATCTGCATTCTTTCTACAAAGAATTCGGGGAAGCCAAAAAATCTACTTTTATAAAATGCGGGGTGAAATTAAAATCCGATAGTTAGTGGTCTAGATAATGATTTTATTACGACTTGAAAGTAATTTGAATTCAATAGAGAGCGTTACTTCATTTGTTTTGCAAGTGCGTCAGTTCGAATCCCGACGCGTAAATAACAATTCATCCCGAAATGAAGACACCAAGAGTCAGGCAATAAAAATAATCCGAGTGAAACCAATCTACGCAGAGGTAATAAATTTCCGAATCTATTTCCAATTCATTACATTAGAAATCCCATCACTCACTAGGCGTAGAATATCTATGGTATAGAAATAAAACTCATTTAATCAATATTTTGTTTTATATTGCTTAATTTTTTAACTCCAATCTAAGGTTATGCTTGGATTGACCTGTCCATATTTAGTTTTTTTAAATAAGTAAGTAAATTGAAAAATAAATATTATTTGCGAGCTTGCGTAGGTGATGACACAAGAAGTTGTGAGAATATCTGTAGATATTTTTATCACCCAGGTAAATTTTCCTGATTTTACCTGAATAATAAAAATATAGACATCCTCATAATTTCTTGTGTAGGTAGCTTTATTTCTACACTTACTCTGTTTTGAGTATACGTGTATATTTCACATCATTGCTATCAAATCACATACGCAGTAAAACGCACTAAAACGCAAACGATCGCAATGAAACCAACTATTAAATTGTAGGCTGTTAAGAGACGAGTCGTTTTATGTGGCTTTAATATATAGTTAGCGACGTCTCTGTTAGTTACGGGGTAGTCAGATCTTGAACTTATTACATAGTATGAGTTTTTTTGTTAAATGAAATAAGCTCCTTGCCTGCCATGATTATCCTTATATTGATTGCTTGATAGAGACATGAAGTTCTTTAAAAAGTTATCCAGCGTCGGCATCGCCTGGTATTCAGGCGTCTATAAGCGGTGACCACTTTCCATGTGGGCCGCATGCCTGTTTGTATACTAAATTATATCTTCTACTTATAGTGCCGCTTCTCATCTAAATTCGCGACCATCATGGCTGTCCGAACTTTGCAAGCTGCTGCACGAAAGAGCGTACTGGTACTCAAGTGAAACCAGTCTCTTAGGTTCTTCAGCCAAGAGGTTTTACTCCTTCCGGGTTCACGTTTGCCCTGGATTTTCCCCTGCATTACGAGCTGAAGAATGCGGTATTTTTCCCCACTTATGACGTTGCCGAAATATTTCAGTTGCAGCTTCCTTTTTTGACACACTTCAACACTTCCAACTTTTTATTCATTTTCCGTAGGACCTCGGCATTAACCACTCTTTGAATCCACGCTAATTTGGAGCATAATTATTTAAACATGTATATGTATATCTATCGCTTTATGAGTTGTCAGATACCTTCTAACCAGAGTTTGACATTACCGCTGATACGCTTAATTTTATGCCATGTTCGTTATCAATATGCATGTGATAACTTTATGGACTGATGTATGATTAAGCTATTCAAATAGTGTGTTGATGGTTATAAAGCCACGTATGGCTTAATTTAAATAATATTTGATTAGCTTTGGGAGTACAATGGCATTATGGAAGAGGAGAGAAATTACTGCAGTAGTTTTAATCTCGTTTGTAATATTTTGAAAAAGAATAGAATCATGTAGGTAAGTAAATAAATATGTATATAATTTCTGTTATCCTAATCCTAACTAATATTATAAATGTGAAAGTGAGTTTGTTTCCTCTTCACGCTTTATCTACTGAACCAATCTTCCTGAAATTTCGCATACACATAGTTAGAAGTACGGAGAAGAACATAGAGTAACTATCATCCCGGGAAAAAGCACTGTTCTCTTGGGAAATTCACACGGACGAAGCCGCGGGCAAAAGCTAGTTCATTATAAAGTAACGTTACCCCTAAATTTAAAGTTGTACACAACATTTTTCTTGTATTACGTTCGAGTAGCAAACCAAAGAAGGTAGTTAATTACTCTTCTGGCAATGCTTTGCTCAGGCTATAGTCATTCCGTCCTCATTGTGGTCATGTGCAGCGGTGGATTATCCTCTAGGTAAACTAGGCGCGTGCCAAGGGACGCGATGTTACAATGGGGCGCGAGCGACGTCTCTCGATTTCTAGAAAGAATGAAGGGCGCGATGTTACAATGGGGCGCGAGCGACGTCTCTCGATTTCTAGAAAGAATAAATGAATTTTTATTACTTTAAACATGGTAAACAATATATATTCCGACAATATATATTTAGACCGGTCGTTGTGGAAATCCTTGGGGGAGGCCTTTTTCCAGCAGTGGACGTCTTTCGGCTGAGAGAGAGAGAAACAATAGATATTACAATTTTACATTTTTAGGAAACACATGTTTAGTTAGATAAGACACTTTCTTACGGAGAGTGAAAACTATTCTTCATTCGACTATAACTTTATTGGTGATAAAACTTTGAATCAAATTTAAGTTGTTGATTAAACGACATATGAGGATGTAGATAACTAGCTTATTTTTATCTTTATGTAAGACCTGAAGAGGGAGCGGCCCAATGAGATTGCCCAGGGCGCTGTTTATCTTAATCCGCCACTGGACGTGCGGTTTGGATTTCGGTTAAATCTGTCTCTGTTTTTAATTGGGTTTTATATGTATTTATTTATTTATTTTATTTTCAACTCTTACAGACTATCATTACAGGATATTCTCCTAATACAATGATCCTATTTATGTCTCTATGAGTTCAAACGAAGACCGGAAAAACATTAAAATTCGAAATTTACTATTTTGAGGATAAAATCAGTAGGTGAAATATATTAGTACAACAATGAATTTGATAAAAATTGCTATAAGAAAATAAAAACTTAAACGACAAATTTAAAACATTTTTCTTTTCTTTTTTTTCCGATCGGACGAAAAGCTCCAAAACGGGTCTTAACTTTACTACTTAGGTACACAAAATTTTCCCATAAATTGCTTTTAAACGGCAACATTTTTAAAAGGACCAAAAAGCGGACGTATTTTATGTTTATTAATTTATCTATAAAAATTTGCATTTGCAAATTTGATTTGCGTTGATTTTCCTTGAATATAGTTCCATCTATTTATTACTTTCAATGGTGAAAATAAGAAGTGGCCGATCGAGTTCCCATTTACGTTCAACCTCTCTCATGAGGCGAATATACGCTTATTTTACTATCGTCCTTCTGAAACCCGGTCTTTATGTACCGTAATATGGAACATAAAGCTCGGTCTCATAGCGCAGCTTTTTAGAAACTTTATGGCGATATACTCGGCACTTTATGCGAGCGATAGATAAACGAAAAGCTCCAAAATGGGAAGTCGATACACAAAATTTTCTCTCAAACTACGACATTTATAAAAACCAAAAAGAGAACGTAAAATTTTATGGTTATTTTCATTTGTTGACCGTAAAGTTAAATGTTAACTCAACCTAAGATCTACGCAAAAACAATAGAGGAAGTTTTATGACACCTCTCTTTTTTACGACAAAATCTATTCGACCCATTCACCGCAAAAGGATTTTCTCCCTCGATATAAAAATCACAATACAATTTTCTTTATCTTCTCAGCGTCCTATCGGCTATCGATGAACTTACCGAAGTCAAATACGTAGAAGGAGTATCCCGTATAAATGCCATGACCGAAATCGCATTGTATGTTGGATCCATAAAGTTATTATCCCTAATAATAACTTTAACGTTGGATCTGGGGTGATTGATAGGTTTTAAGCTTTTGAACTGGCGCAAAAATATATCTATTTTATAAGTAATTTACTCTTTATTCTATAGTGGCGATGGCGATTACTATAATAGACGATGATTCAAAAATAAATTAACGGATATTATCACTCGACTACAAGAACTACTATAGTCTGCGAGAAAAGAAAATTGCATTCAAGAGGGCCTCTAACCGTTTTATTATAATGTTAATTCACTCACTTTTAGTGCTTTACATTAAATGTTGTGCACATCTATAATTGATGTAAACATAAGATTTGAGTTTTTTTTTTTAGCATGTTTTTTTTATGTTGTTGATGTGCCTAATAATAGTACATTGTGATACAAGTGCGGTAAGTTGAAAATTACAGCCGAGGCAATATTGCTAGCCCGAGCCGTAGGCGAGGGCTACAAGAAAGTCAGAGGCTGTAATTTTCAAAGCGCACGTATGTCATACGACGTTTTATAACATATTTGCGAGGAAATATTTAAATAAAACTCGGAAAACGACAATACCAAAGAAAAAGCGCGCGGTATAATGAGGGATTTTCCGTGACACAAATTAAAAAAAGAAATAGTTTCAAATGACTTCATAGATGGCGCTTAGTAAAAGCCGAAAGAAAACATTCCATACAAAAAGCAAAAAATCCACGGGATTGGCATTAAAAAAAATAAAACTTAGTAAAAAAAAAACTAAAAAGTATCTATATTGTGATTTGTGCAACTGTCAAACTGTTATGTGATTTTTTTTCTGCCTCTGGTTGAAAAGTAAAAGCGCACCATATAGGTTCAGCCATGATTACTACTCGGCTTTCATAAAACGCTATCTGTTGAGACTTTTTTGTACTGATTTTTTTTTCTTAATTAGCTGTCAGAAAAATCGCTCATTTTACTTGTTCACAAATTAGCGATGCGCGCGCATCAGCGCTTTTTTTAAAGGCAAATGCACAAAAAACAGCTAGTATTACTAATAAAGTAAATTAATATTTTTGTGTTTTGTTACAGATTAATTTATTAGTTGTAAATTATTGTCAAAATTAATTTAAAGAATTAAATTTTTATTTATTTTACTTATCTCCTAAAGTTAATTTTATTCATAAAATGTTGACCACTTTTCTTACATAAAAACTCTTTGCTAAGTTTTAAAAAGTATCGTTGGTTTTTAGACGGAGCGTGCGTTTTACTTTACAATACCGCACAAGTGCGTATTGAGATACAATACAATATTGAAATTGGTGAAATAAGTGACACTTTACGAGCAAATATGTTATAAATAAATAAACGTCTTATGCAACCTTATAATACCGCAACTTCTATAATAAATTCATCAGATATGTTTCTATGGTTCAAAACATTGTGTACTTTGTGTAGATAGTCCCCGATTTTGTGCATTGTTCGGCTCGATATTATTATTTTTTCGATATTTTTTTAATCGAATCGGATTTGCAGATCAGCTATATAGGTCCTAAAAATAAATAAAATGGCATCGAAAACACAAAAAGCTTGTCTTCAATTGTTTTGTTCAATTTAAAGAATACGTTGTGTATAGTCTAAGCGGTCACGGGAATTTTCGTAACGATCAGGGAAACGGATAGACTTGTTTTTATGGGTTGTAGAGTAGTACCCTAATGTGAATGATGTCGGTCTGCCGGCTCTCAGTGGTAGCTTCTTCGAGCTATAGGGCTTAGAAGGTGCTTCATTGTTGCGAAAAAAAAACGATCTGAGAAATGGTTAGTTTTAGTACATATTCAAAGTATGGCATCTCCGCATGTGAAACATGTTGGTCTGCCGGCTGTCAGTGGTTGCATTTCAGAGCTATGAGACGCGCAAGTCACTGCATAGTTACAAAAAAAAAAACGATAAGAGAAATGGTTAGTTTTAGTACCAATTGGAAGAATGGTGTATCCACAGATGAAACGAGTTGGTCTGCCGGCTGTCAGTGGTTGTATTTCAGAGCTATCATCGTTCATGTAAGTCGCTTATTTAAGGAAAAAGTCTAAAAAAACATTGAAAAGCGGGAAAATAGGCGAATTTTTCTAGTTCATGCCAGCCGCTGTCGTATCTGCGTATGTTTGACCTAACCTCAAACTTGCGCCGCGCACCACCGCACTGTGGGGAAAAAATCGCCTCTAGAGAAAAAAAGGTTTTCTTCAGAAAATCTACGTCGATTTTGGTAAAAACTGATTATGTATTTCATTTTTGATCTTAATAAGAAGACTTTTTATTGATACTATTTTTGCTAACATTGCATTCTTTTAATAGGTACTAAAACTGACCATTTCTCTTACCGTTTTTTTTTTCGTAACTATGTAGTGACTTTCGCGCATCATCGCTCTGAAATGCGGCCACTGACAGCCGGCAGACCAACTTGTTTCACATGCGGAGATGCCATACTTTGAACATGTAATAAATCTAACAATTTCTCTGATCATTTTTTTTTTCGCAACAAGCTCGAAGTGGCAACCACTGAGAGCCGGCAGACCAACTCGTTTCACCTTTACTTATTCAAAGTATGGCATCTCCGCATGTGAAACGAGTTGGTCTGCCGGCTGTCAGTGGTTGCCACTTTGAGCTATACCTAGGGCCTGGAAGGAGCTTCATTGTTGCAAAAAATAGAAAACGATCTGAGGAATGGTAAGTTTTAGTACATATTCAAAGTATGGTATCTCCGCATGTGAAACAAGTTGGTCTGCCGGCTGTCGGTGGTTGCATTTCAGAGCTATGAGGCGCGAAAGTCACTGCATAGTTACGAAAAAAAACGGTAAAAGAAACGGTCAGTTTTAGTACTTATTGAAAGAATGGTGTCTCCACAGGTGAAACAAGTTGGTCTGCCGGCCTTCATTGTTGCGAAAAAAAATGCTTAGAGAAATGGTTAGTTTTAGTACATATTCAAAGTATGGCATCTCCGTATGTGAAACAAGTTGGTCTGCCGGCTGTCAGTGGTTGTCACTTTGAGCTATAGGGGCTGAAAGGGGCTTCATTGTAGCGAAAAAAAAATGATCAGAGAAATGGTTAGTTTTAGTATATATTCAAAGTATGGCATCTCCGCATGTGAAACAAGTTGGTCTGCCGGCTGTCAGTGGTTGCCACCTTGAGCTATAAAGGCTAGAAGGAGCTTCATTGTTGCAAAAAATAGAAAACGATCCCAAGAATGGTTAGTTTTAGTATATATTCAAAGTATGGCATCTCTGTATGTGAAACAAGTTGGTCTGCCGGCTGTCAGCGGTTGCCACTTTGAGCTATAAAGGCTAGAAGGAGCTTCATTGTTGCAAAAAATAGAAAACGATCTGAGGAATGGTAAGTTTTAGTACATATTCAAAGTATGGTATCTCCGCATGTGAAACAAGTTGGTCTGCCGGCTGTCGGTGGTTGCATTTCAGAGCTATGAGGCGCGAAAGTCACTGCATAGTTACGAAATAAAACGGTAAAAGAAATGGTCAGTTTTAGTTCTTATTGAAAGAATGGTGTCTCCATAGGTGAAACAAGTAGGTCTGCCGGCCTTCAGTGGTTGTCACTTCGAGCTATACCTAGGGCCTGGAAGGGGCTTCATTGTTGAAAAAAATATATCAGAGAAATGGTTAGTTTTAGTACATATTCAAAATATGGCATCTCCTCATGTGAAACAAGTTGGTCTGCCGGCTATCAGTGGTTGCCACTTTGAGCTATTAAGGCTAGAATGAGCTTTATTGTTGCAAAAAATAGAAAACGATCTGAGGAATGGTTAGTTTTAGTACATATTCATAGTATGGCATCTCCGCATGTGAAACAAGTTGGTCTGCCGGCTGTCAGTGGTTGCATTTCAGAGCTTTGAGGCGCGAAAGTCACTGCTTAGTAACGAAAAAAAAACGGTAAGAGAAATGGTCAGTTTTAGTACCTATTAAAAGAATGCAATGTTAGCAAAAATAGTATTAATAAAAAGTCTTCTTATTAAGATCAAAAATGAAATACATAATCAGTTAAATCGACGTAGATTTTCTGAAGAAAACCTTTTTTTTGTCTAGAGGCGATTTTTTTCCCCACAGTGCGGTGGTGCGCGGCGCAAGTTTGAGGTTGAGTCAAACATACGCAGATACGACAGCGGCTGGCATGAACTAGAAAAATTCGCCTATTTTCCCGCTTTTTAATGTTTTTTTAGACTTTTTCCTTAAATAAGCGACTTACGTGAACGATGATAGCTCTGAAATACAACCACTGACAGCCGGCAGACCAACTCGTTTCATCTGTGGATACACCATTCTTCCAATTGGTACTAAAACTAACCATTTCTCTTATCGTTTTTTTTTTGTAACTATGCAGTGACTTGCGCGAATCATAGCTCTGAAATGCAACCACTGACAGCCGGCAGACCAACATGTTTCACATGCGGAGATGCCATACTTTGAATATGTACTAAAACTAACCATTTCTCAGATCGTTTTTTTTTCGCAACAATGAAGCACCTTCCAAGCCCTATAGCTCGAAGAAGCTACCACTGAGAGCCGGCAGACCGACATCATTCACATTAGGGTACTACTCTACAACCCATAAAAGCAAGTCTATCCGTTTCCCTGATCGTTACGAAAATTCCCGTGACCTCTCGGTCTAGTAGAAGGTTAATGAAAATATTTGATAAGTAGACATACCAAATATTGTCATTTTTGCATCTTTTAATCTGGTAGATAGGTATATATGTCTAATCTGATAGTATAACGAATAAGATATTGAGACGATTGACTTATTATCATGTTAGAAAGCATTCCAGGTAAAATTGAGAAACAATGAATGTTTACTTTGATTGTGCGAACCAGAAGATTTACTAAGACAGTGTCGCAATCCACAGCAAAAAGTAGATGTGATTTTATAACGACACTTCTAAGCTATATTTAATTTGTATCAATGATAAACAATGTTAGAAAAACATACTACATAATTAACGTACTATAATTTTGTATAAACAATTCACCCTGTTATTATACTGTTCGCGTGCCACGCACACCCATACATACATACTTACACGTAGAGTAAACCAATATAATCACCAGCGCTGAAATCAAATTGGTACGCTCCCTTTGGGACTGTGACCCAAAAAATAACTACTCATGTGCTGGCACTGTACCACGTCTGTACCTATTCTATGGGCTATGGGCTATACTTTCGCTCGTTCGTTGTACTCATCTCAACTTTAAAATGCAAATAAGTATACATGAATTTTATATGTGTGTTGTGCATTTTGACTCTCGTATTATTTAGCACATAATCGAACAATTTGGACATTCTGTCATGTGAACAGCTACTTGTCCCGGAAGGATTTATGTAGGTAGGTTCTTAAATTAATCAATCAGTATTTATTTGCAAGAATACAGTTGATAGAAGATGTTACGATTTTTTTTTTTATTAAATATGGGTTTTCTCTTGACCACAATCTTGCCCGAGGACAGAGATGAGGTCTACGATGAAGCGAGCTTACCCAGAAGCAGCCTACACACAACACAGACGTACATGTATTCAACCTTAAAGTAAGGCATGCAAATTTTAAATAAGTAAATCAAATTGTCCGTTACTTAAATAAACTTATCAAGAAATCAAATATTCATTAATGTCATAAAAGTTACAAGACAATCTTTTATTATGCAGAACTTAGACGTTCAGCTAAGTTAATCTTCTCAACACTCTAAATTTATTACGAAAGCTAGCAAAAAAGTTTGTCGTGTTTTCCGTAAGTATAGCAGAGTTTTGACTAAAGTCAAGCTCAGTGGCGCCCTCACTAGTGGCCACTATTGAAAGTGTCCCTACTGGACTCAAGGTACGGTCACAACAAGAACATACTCCGAAATCTACCGAAGTAGGCCGGTCCGATGAATTGATGGGATTATTAACACAATTCTGACGCCCGCCCTCAATAACTGATGCCCGGCGTAATTACTTGGGAAAGTTACGCTAACCTGCTTACTGGCTATTTTCTTAGCTTAGTAAGCACTAGTTAGTGTATCTTTCCTTTGTAGGTAATCTTTTCTGGTGTTAATCTAGGATTAAAGTAAGTTCGGTCCGGAAAAACTAAGCCAAGTTTGACTTAGAAATTCTTGACTCTATTTATTCTTGTTGAACAAACAGGTAGGTACGTATTTTCAGTCACGTACGTACCTGCGTGAAACCGTCGGAATTAAGTCGATATTGCAGATCAAACCAAATGACGTTTACTCCTAGTCTTGGTTGCCACCTTCTTCCATCGTAGCACAAGCTCCATAGTTATTTGATTTACATGCAAAATTTCACCCCAACCAAAAACAGGCAAGCGGTCATCATAGTCGTAGAACAAAAATACCGAATATTTTTCTCCTTACCTCTGCGCTATGGGTCAATAAAAACCATACTCGTAGAGCAACACGGACTCCTACCGCGTGGAAGTCCTTGTTACTTGAAGAACTTACAAAATTTGACTAAATTTCTCGATTCTTACTTAAGAACTTACAAAATTTGACTAAATTACTCGATTGTATTTTTTACATTTTTATTAATTTATTAGGATAATAAATAAATAAATATATACGGACAAATCACTCAGATTGAGTTAGCCCCAAAGTAAGTTCGAGACTAATAATAAATAGCTAGGATTAGAAACCTACTTTACTCACAGTTTACTAACCAAAGGTAATGCAATTCTCTTTACGAGAGCTATACGCGCACGGGCATGCGGCAGTGCGGCAGTCACAATAATCTCGTTACTTACGTTACGTCACGTTGCGTTTGATTCTGATTTCCAATTACGTAGGTAGGTACCTACGTTTGATCGGCATATTCGTCATGCTCTCTAGGATTTGGGGATTAGAGAGAATTGCTACCTTTCAAAATATAGTAAATAGGTATACCTATCTTAAACTCTCACGCTTTAAACACATAAATATGTATCTATGATTTTAACGAGACTTAGCACGAATGAATTACTATTGTCTATACTATAGATAGACTATATCCCTCAAGCCACGCATGAAAAACAATATACAACAATGTCCGCCCGCCCGAATCTGGGCGCTTGGGGCTCTATATTCATTTCACAAGCATATTAAACCTATTATCATAACAGGTATGTAGGTAACATACAACGAGTCAGTCTTCTATTGACATAAAATTGAAATACCTAGCACAATAAGCTTGATAATCATGTTTAAGTCGGACTGAGCAAAAAAGCGAAATGTTGAACGACATTGTTGATTATGTAGGTAGGTATTTGTATAAGATAGGATCTCGAGCGAGATTCTCGAGTCGGCATCTGCTATAGGTACCTACTCTTTATAGGTAGGTACTACAGCTACTCTACCTACATTTTTAGTTTATTACCATTAGTAGATTTTTAACGTTCGTAAGAGTTCCTTTCCTAAGAGATACAACGTGAGGATCACCTTTGTTTGTATATATTTTGGCTGTATGAATAACATGCTTTTGACATATCATTTAGCGTGAAGTGAAAAAAGCGACAATCCAAGATGGCGGTGACAAGTGTGACAACTGTCAAAAATAAGACGCAAGCCGATATCACGTTGAGTATTTTTAATGTTTTTTTCACAAGAATAAACGTAAAATAGTGCTACTTGTGCAAAAATTGTGCTTCCATGACAATCAAATTTTACGTTACATTAATGAAGTATTGGGTAAAATCTGTATTTCGTGCAGATGAAGTTGTGCTAAAATATCGCTAACTGCAGTGCGAATAGTCGTGATAAAAATGAGTAAAGCAAATCCTCTAGCTGGATTGATCGGTTATGGTGATTCGGAGGACGATTCTGATGAGGAACAGGTCAAGAAGCCAGTAGTTCCTACTGCTGTAAGTGCCCCAGTAGCGATGCCACCTCAGGCTCCATCTGTTGCCTCTGGTCCGGCTTTGCCTACAGTGCCTCCTGGAATCCATCCTGCTCCGGTGCCATATTGTCGTAAGTACTTTCAATATCAATAAATATTCATATTTATGTTTAAATAAAAGGTAGATTTTCTTTTCTCTTTCATGTCATGTCCTAAACTCAATTTATTCTTACCTGTCCTATCATGTAAGCAATCTTACCATGTCTTTTTATGATTTTACAACAATATAAATTAAAATAGACTTTTTAGGAAATTACTTTCGTGGTTATTAAATGTTTTACTTTAGAATGTTTAGGTTTCAACTAATATTTGATTTATTTTCAACAAAATTCAACAAAAAGTACTGTGAAGATTGTTTACATGATACGACTGGTAAGGATAAATGGAGTTTACTTGATCAATGGTACTTTTCCGCACCCTTTCGTAACCCTCACCAAACATGTAATTATAACATCATTCAAGCCTCCATAAATATGATTTCATTTCATTATGAAATACCTGTGTAAACAATGGCTTTACTACACTAATGTCTAATGTCTTTCCAGCGTGGTCAGCATGTTATGACGAGGGCACTGGATTCACATACTACTGGAACCAGCAAACCAATGTTGTGACATGGGAAGCACCACCAGAATACCTTTTGGCTGTGAAGATAGCCCAACAGCATATGAGCAGATCTGGTTTGTACTATTATACATAGTTACATATTAAAATTGTTTTGTGTGATAAATAAGAAAACCTATTAGGTACCAAGTTTGCCTAGCTGGACTAGGTAGTTGCTACTCTCACCTGTTTTAAACTTGTACATTCAGTAGAAAGTATTGGATTGCAGAAATTATGATAATCCTTTAGTCAAAGATGTGACATGAGAAATAAAACTATTATCTTCAGATAGGTATTTATATTGTTTCAACTTATGACCACACAAAAAATAAATAGAAAACTCATATACTGTCTAATGAGACAGTACAAATGAGTTTCCTATATTTTTGAGAATGCCCAGGTCACATTTATTTTGCATGCAAAATGACAATATTTTTTAATACACAATTAAATCTCTTCTTCCAGGATCTGCTGAAGTATCGGCTGAAGAGTGGCAATTATACCAACAAGCCTTAGCCGAGAAACAAAACACACAGAACAAAGCGAAAGTGTTAAAACCAACAACAAGCATTAAGAAAGAAAACATTCCCGTTACTGTCAATGACAAGAAATCCAAAGCTGTTAAACGGAGAAGGAACAGTGAGGATGAGTCTGTGTAAGTATTTTTTTTGTTATCATGAAGATCCTACCTGGATAAGCTACCTTGTAATTACAAGAACAATTGACAACTTCTACTTCAGTTCTAAATGATGTGAAATGAGGTATTTTATTGCTCATATTTCCATCACACTGATTGCAATACCACCTAGGTGTTGTGTTTAGTGAACCAGTTTGTATTTTACTATAAAAAAATTACTTAAAAATTGATAAATATTGATTGATGTCTAAGATTAGGGTGTTCACGGACTAATTTTACATTTACCATGCACTGACTGCTATACACACACACCACCACCACAGAGTATAGTTTTTAAGTAATCTGTGCCACCACATACACACACACACACATGCTGGCCATAGGGGAATGATAGTTTTCTATTATGAAGAAACAATTCAGTAAATAATTCATTAAACAAAATCTATTTATTTCAGTAAAATTGAGCTCATAACATCATACCACAATTCCGACTCGGAATCCAATGACGAAGAGAGTCCTGTCAAGCCAGTTTCTGTAAAACCACCAACAGTACAATCCAAGAAAGTTCCTATTAAAAAGTCCAAGAAATCCACAGTGGAGTATGGACCAGCGCTGCCTCCAAACATGGAATACACGGTTCCTATTGGGCCCGAAATGCCTCCTGAATTGGTGTCTCCAATATGTAGTGAGAAGCCTAAAACCCCTGAGAATAAGGTTCAAAATAATGTGATGGAGCTTGAAGAGGTGAAGTATACTGCTTTCCTTGTATTATTCATAGCAGTATAAGCAAAAAACAGGTGTTTCATGGGTTAATCCATTATAGGTTTCTCGGCCTGTTTACATTAGTAAATCTGATAACATCAATGATGACACAATGATCTGAAAATCGCTTCAAGAATAACTATTCAGTGTCATTGATAATATTTTTGCTTTTGACGTAGGTACTTAGTACTTGTAAGAATTCCTAAAATTTCATTTGAATTGACTGTTTGAAACCATTTGTTTGCTTTCACACAGTCCTCATGGATCTTACTCATGAACTTCTGAGTCATTTAGTTCTAGAAACTAAATGAGTCATAAGACCTAGGAAGATCTCACTATTGTCAATTATACTGAACCTGTTATCAAGCGCTGTGATGGGTTAAAGTTTTCAATCTGAGGTGTTATCTATACATTATTAACTATTTTAGTCAAATTTTTAAATAATAAAAGTAAACAAAACAGGGTTTAAGAAAGGGTTTAGAAACAGGTTCATAATTTTTACAAATTAAATTTTACCTGGATATAATCATTAGTTTAATATGTTCATTTCTTTATTCAGGCAAAGAGCTCCCCCAAAATAAATAATGAGGATATTCAAGATGATGATGTATTACTTAAAAGATTGAGAGACAAAGCGAAATTGTTGGAAAAACTCGGAGGCGAGATACCAAGTGAACTCCAGAAGATTATTGAAGACGAAACTGTTTCTGCAACTGCCTCACCTAAGCTTATAGAAGAAAACAGCAGAGATAGCAAAATAGATACCAACATTGATGACCTTTTAGATGAAATAGAAAAGAAAGAATTACCGAAAGTTAAGACTAACGTTAAAGGAGATAAGTTTTCAAATCCATCATCACAGAGCAGTAGTCAAAGGAATTCACCTAAAAGCAGTAACGGTGATTGTACACCACCCTTAGATGACAATATGAAGCCTTTATTCCCTAGCAGCAAAGCAATTGTAGAAGAAACGGTGCTTTTCCCAAGTGCGGTGAATATTAAGGAAGATGAAAAAGTGATTATAAATGAAGAAAAAGAGAAATCTGAGCCAGTGGTAGAGAAAAAGACAGGGAATATGTATATAATGGATACAAATGAACCAATAGCAATTACTAATAGAAAAAAGTTGAGAATTTCTAACTCTGTGCTGCCAGAACGGAAGAAAACTGAACCCGTAGCAACTCCAGCTTATACTACGAAATATTCTCAACATATTGAAGGATTTTCTAGTGAAAGAACCGGTATGACCATATTATTATTCCTTTTTTGCTCAGTGTGGTTTATGTGTTGTGATAAGTACAATTTAAATGCATTCAAGGTATATTTCATGGCTAGAGACAGTTAATCATTGGGGGAGAGGGGAAGGAAACCTTAATAATATTTGAAGATAGACAAAATAAGGGTTTTAATGGTTGAAAGTCTTTTTATTCTTTCTATCTACGATCTGACACTTATATTATCACTAGCTTTTGCCCGCGGCTTCGGCTGCGTGAATTTCCCATGGGAACAGTGCTTTTTCCCGGGATGAAAGGTACCCTATGTCCTTCTCCGTACTTCTAACTATGTGTATGCGAAATTTCAGGAAGATTGGTTCAGTAGAACAAGCGTGAAAAGGTAACAAACTCACTTTCGCATTTATAATATTAGTTAGGATTATGGGTAGTCTTTGTAATATACTTTTTTCTTTAGGCTTAGGCTTCACCAAAGATGACGAAACCGAGACAGCTCCAAAGAACACAATCAGCTACGGCAACGGCCTGCTGTTCACTAAAGGGGAAGTTCTCCATGAAGACAAGAAAGATGATGACTTGGACGACCTCACGGAGCTGGTGGAAGCTAAGCTGAAGTATCTCAACTCGCTGCAGGTGGCTGCCATCAGTCCGGTGCAGGAGATGCTGATACAGATGCAGGTTAGATTCTACTTACATTATAAATGCGAAAAGTTCCAAGTTTGTAAGCATTTTGTTACTTGATCACAATCTACTGGACGGATTTCGATAAAATTTGGTATACGGGTAGAAAAATACTTTTGTAGATTTGGCTCATGATGATTCCCTTGGTGGAGACAAGCGAATTCATCAAGCTGGCTGAGGGCGAAGGCCGAAGTTTGCGCCCGCGAGGCCGCAGGCCCAGTTGTGTCTAGGCGAGGTTGAAGGCTGAGCTCCGTCCCGTGCTTAAAGAGCGGGGCGAGGCCGAAGGCTGAGCTCTGTCCCGTGCGTAAAGAGCGGGACGAGGCCGAAGGCTGAGCTCTGTCCCGTGCGTAAAGAGCGGAGTGAGGCCGAAGGCTGAGCTTTGTCCCGTGCGTAAAGAGCGGGGCGAGGCCGAAGGCTGAGCTCTGTCCCGTGCGTAAAGAGCTGGGCGAGGCCGAAGGCTGAGCTCTGTCCCGTGCGTAAAGAGCGGGGTGAGGCCGAAGGCTGAGCTTTGTCCCGTGCGTAAAGAGCGGGGCGAGGCCGAAGGCTGAGCTCTGTCCTGTGCGTAAAGAGGGGGGCGAGGCCGAAGGCTGAGCTCTGTCCCGTGCGTAAAGAGCGGGGCGAGGCCGAAGGCTGAGCTCTGTCCCGTGCGTAAAGAGCGGGGCGAGGCCGAAGGCTGAGCTCTGTCCCGTGCCTAAAGAGCGGGGCGAGGCCGAAGGCTGAGCTCTGTCCCGTGCGTAAAGAGCGGGGCGAGGCTGAAGGCTGAGCTCTGTCCCGTGCGTAAAGAGCGGGGCGAGGCCGAAGGCTGAGCTCTGTCCCGTGCGTAAAGAGCGGGGCGAGGTCGAAGGCCGAGCTCTTCGTCTACATCAATGACCTCCAGATTTCATTTTGTACCCCCAGTAACTTTGGCTCGCGAGGCCGAAGGTTGAGCTATGTATATGAAGTCGAGAGGCGAGGCGAGGCTGGAGGCCGAGCTCCATCTCTAGTCGGGGCAAGTGAGATCGCAGGCCGAGCTGCGTTTTCATAGCAAAGAGCAAAAGTCAGAGTAGCCTTTCGGCTCTTCATCCGATCCGAACCGACAACCAATCTATATAGATGACTTTATGCTAATTTTCCTAAATATTTTCAACCAACTCGCAACTGCCCTTAAATAATGGCCCTGCACAGCACGCGAGGTGCTCGCACCTTGCGCAGTGGCGTCATGTTTGGCATCATTTATTTATTTCTCCCTAAGACGCTAGTGAGCGCGTTTCGTTCGGGCGCACTGACCCATCCGTACTGGTCGCGCTCTCAGCGAGGCCAGCTGCGATAATACTTATGCCATGCATATGAGCCCCTTGCACCGTTTAAATGGGTCTTTAGCCTAATCTACTCCTCCCCCCTCTCCGCAGACGCTAGTGAGCGCGTACCGCTCTGGCGCGCTGTCCCTGTCGTACTGGTCGCGCTCTCAGCGAGGCCAGCTGCGATAATACTTATGCCATGCATATGAGCCCCTTGCACCGTTTAAATGGGTCTTTAGTTTAATTTACTCCTCCCCCCTCCCGCAGACGCTAGTGAGCGCGTACCGCTCTGGCGCACTGTCCCATCCGTACTGGTCGCGCTCTCAGCGAGGCCAGCTGCGATAATACTTATGCCATGCATATGAGCCCCTTGCACCGTTTAAATGGGTCTTTAGCTTAATCTACTCCTCCCCCCTCTCCGCAGACGCTAGTGAGCGCGTACCGCTCTGGCGCACTGTCCCATCCGTACTGGTCGCGCTCTCAGCGAGGCCAGCTGCGATAATACTTATGCCATGCATATGAGCCCCTTGCACCGTTTAAATGGGTCTAGCTTAATCTACTCCTCCCCCCTCTCCGCAGACGCTAGTGAGCGCGTACCGCTCTGGCGCACTGTCCCATCCGTACTGGTCGCGCTCTCAGCGAGGCCAGCTGCGATAATACTTATGCCATGCATATGAGCCCCTTGCACCGTTTAAATGGGTCTAGCTTAATCTACTCCTCCCCCCTCCCGCAGACGCTAGTGAGCGCGTACCGCTCGGGCGCGCTCTCTCTGGGGTACTGGTCGCGCTGGGCTGCGTGCGCGTCCCGCTCGCTGCGCGCGCACGAGGCGAGCGCGGCGCCGCGCGGCTGGCTCTGCGTCTTCCAGAGGTACACACTCTACACCGTACTGCATACTACTACCGCCGTACTAGTGCTAGGGCATGGATGGCTGACGACACTCGATTTCTTTCGGCATTTCTTCTCAGCAGTGGTCATTCCGGAATGCTAGTAGTGTGTAGCTTTGAGACATAATATATTATGATTAACTAATTATAGTAGGTTGGCCGTTGGATGCGGGCAGCGCAGGACCGGTCGTTATGGAAATCCTTGGGGGAGGCCTTTGTCCAGCAGTGGACGTCTTTCGGCTGAGAGAGAGAGAGTAGGTTGGCCAAACAGGGTGTGAGGTTACTTTCGGTTCAAGTCATCACGGACCTATGTAAATTTGGTATCGGTGCATTCAGAAAAATGTGCTAAACACAAATATATAAGATGACAAGCACCAAAGTACCACCGAACCCAAATACCAATAGAATAGTGCACCCATCTTCTATTTTAAAGGTAATTTTACGATACGAATACAAAAATGTAATAATAAAATAATATAACATTAGATGGTACTAATAGTAAATATACAAGCGTCACCAGCAGCAACTACAACATGTAGTCCAAGGGTGGGGCCTAGTTACCTGTAGCGCAGGTCTCTTTGGAGACCTATTTCAGGAGCTAGTCTTTTCACAAAGTCTATGAATGTATCCTAGTTCTTTAGAGTTGTATTGTATTGATACATTAGCTATAAGTACATTTTTTTTGTGAAGAGAAAATAAACGTTTTTATTATTATTTATTATTATATTAAAGTGGGAGGGGGTGTAATTGCTGTGACGTCTAGAAGTAAGCCATACAAAAAAAAAATCTTATAAACATGCCGTATGGGGTATTAAATGAAAGGGCTTTATGAGTAAATTACAAATATATAATACCTATCACATTTTCTCTTCTTCGTCTAACAATTTTTTGAAAACGTCAAAAAATTTCACAATTCAGCGTTCGCTATGAACTGCTCTAATTTGAAAACTACTGAATAGATTGTTCCAAAAATACATACGTATGAATATCCTCTTTACAATGTCTAATAAAATATAACCAGATATTTCAAATAACAAAAAAGTAAACCGCTTTCAATTTTCCTGATTTTAGCTGCCACAAATAAATTCCCTAAACATTCATTTTTACTTTAAACATTCCATGTGGGTTATCAAATTAAAGGGTGCTTGTCATCCTATATATTTTATTCAGCACATTTTTCTGAATGAACCGATACCAAATTTACATAGATCCGTGATGACTTGAACAAAACTCGATTTCTAGAAGACTTTTTTGACATCTGCCGACCTACTATTAGTTTGCTACGTGAATAAGAGCCTTCTTTGAAGGCCAAGTTTCGGTAGAGAATTTTAGACTTTTGCAAAGACTCACAGCAGACGAAGAAATAAAACGAGCAAATGAGACAGCGCATAACATGTTCTCTCACGCACTTACACGATTTAAGGGTGACGTCACTAGGACGTAGAGACGCGCGTTGTTTGGTTGCGTATGTTTATCGATAAATAATGAGTTTTAAGTATGCACAAATGTTTACAAACACCTCAAAATCAATAATATCTGCATGATTAAAATTTATATTGTTCAAACGTACAGACAGATCTCCTATGTGTGGCAGTCCAACTTATGCTTGACCAGATCTATTAAAAATCTCGATTAAATACTTAGGTTATCTTCAACCAGATTTTTTAACATTCCTTATCTCATAGAGTAAATTTCTTACTTCCATATAAATTTTCCATAATCTTCTTTATGATTTCTTTGCTTTCATTTTACACACTAAAAATATCTTTAATCAAAATTCCTCAAACAGCCATCCTTGCCCTTAGCCTATCTCTAGACAAGGACGAACTACAGTGTATCTGTGATGTGAGTTTAAATCAGAGGACAACAGACTATTGGGTATATTGCCCACATGAAACTATGCCAAAAACGTTTCGCTGTGATATCAAAAGACATTTGTAATCCTGTGTACCCCGCATTTATTACAGGTAACAATAAAAAAGTATGTTGGATACTTTTCCAAAATACTTTGTAACTACGTGCTTAACCTATACAATAAATATTTATTGTATTTTTAATTCAAACGAAATCAAATTTCAGTTAAATTCTTTTGATGTAAGTTGTTCTTACTCTCTTGTTTTTCGACTATTTATGATAAATTATGTTCTGAAAATATTGCTTATTTATTAATGTTTAAAAACTCGCAGAAATAAGTATATTTACATAATGTATTTTTATTTACTTGACTCATCATGATATCATAATATGCAATTGAAATTTTCTTCGAGTGTTGATCACACTTATTTTTGGGTGTTTTTTTTTAATTGGTACTATAATTGTTAATAACAAATTCTATTGTAAGACTGATTCAAATGATTTCAAAGGTCTGTGATCAAAGTACCTGATAGAAATAAAATGTTATCAAATCTTGGCTGTCTTTCCTGTTCTGTCATCCTATCGTCATGGAACCATTTTGTTACCCTAATTATAAGAAATCAAGGAAAGAAAATGAAGATTCTTCTATCAAGACTGAAGACCTGAAGGGCCCGTGTCTTCGCACCGAGGAGTTTGGTAAGAAATTATTATTACTTATCAATATTTTTTTTATTTCAAGATAATATGCTTTGGTCTTTTCCAGAAGGTGCAAATCGACGCTCTGTAGCGTAGTAAGTTTAGCTGAAGTTTACATTGTATGATCACATATTAAATTATACGAAAGTCAGTTTAAATAAAAACAAAATCTTATTTAGACATCACATCAAATACTTCAGTTTAAACTGGCAGGGTCGCCATGTGAAATGATGTCTTCTTGCAGCTTTATGATTATACGATGTACACCTTTTAGCTAAGCTTGCAAAGACTACTAACGTCAAATACGAGGGGCGGAGGATTGTGCTTTCTAATTGTGAAAAAGGCACAAATGAAAGCGAACGGTTTTGTATAACTCCATGAATTTACTCACACTTTTGTTTCGTAGTTGCTAAGCGGCCTTTAGGTTTGGGGTTGGCGGGTGTCGAAATGTTTCACTATTATCTTTCATCGAGTATTAGATTTTTTTAAATATTTTTTTTACCATAATTCACAATATCGTGTACATATTGTGAATTGACGCTAAAAAAGATCCAAAATACAATTTTCTGGCTTAAGATGGTGATGGTGGTTTAAGATTTCAGCAGCATGAATATAGTGTTATAAAAATCTCACAAAGCTGTTAAAAATCCAGCAATTAAAAACGGCGAGGCTGAAATATAAACTAATTAGTTGATATTAACATTTTAAAAATCATTCAAAATGATATTTTTGTAAAAAATTAAAACTGTTTCTTGCCACTAGATAATGAATGGCATATTTATTGTACACTTGGGATTTAGCACCAAGTGAAGGAGTTCCTTTCATTTAAAAGCTATGCCTCTATGAAGCAATTATATAGGTTCAGAAGCACGTCTTGATCCCTTACGGGATAGACAGAGACAAAGGTCTGAAACTCAAAGTGTCGTCATGTCTGCCCAAAAATGACGGACAATCAAATAAATTTTACAACATTTTCGGTGCCCCCAACTACCAACCCTCCAGGCCTACTCCTCCAACCTCCCATACATCAACTTGTACGTGATTATCTTTCCACCCAGGTCCGAGGGCCGCTACAAGTACCGTCGGGAAAGTGACGGGTTCGAGCAGTGGGAGTACCCCGCACTGGCCAACACCGACATGGAGATCTGCACCACACCGCCGCACCCTGGTGCCGCTGCTCTGGTAAGTAGCAAGTGACGGGTTCGAGCAGTGGCAGTACCCCGCACTGGCAACACCGACATGGAGATCTGCACCACACCGCCGCACCCTGGTGCCGCTGCTCTGGTAAGTAGCAAGTGACGGGTTCGAGCAGTGGCAGTACCCCGCTCTGGCAACACCGACATGGAGATCTGCACCACACCGCCGCACCCTGGTGCCGCTGCTCTGGTAAGTAGCAAGTGACGGGTTCGAGCAGTGGCAGTACCCCGCACTGGCAACACCGACATGGAGATCTGCACCACACCGCCGCACCCTGGTGCCGCTGCTCTGGTAAGTAGCAAGTGACGGGTTCGAGCAGTGGCAGTACCCCGCACTGGCAACACCGACATGGAGATCTGCACCACACCGCCGTACCCTGGTGCCGCTGCTCTGGTAAGTAGCAAGTGACGGGTTCGAGCAGTGGCAGTACCCCGCACTGGCAACACCGACATGGAGATCTGCACCACACCGCCGCACCCTGGTGCCGCTGCTCTGGTAAGTAGCAAGTGACGGGTTCGAGCAGTGGCAGTACCCCGCACTGGCAACACCGACATGGAGATCTGCACCACACCGCCGCACCCTGGTGCCGCTGCTCTGGTAAGTAGCAAGTGACGGGTTCGAGCAGTGGCAGTACCCCGCACTGGCAACACCGACATGGAGATCTGCACCACACCGCCGCACCCTGGTGCCGCTGCTCTGGTAAGTAGCAAGTGACGGGTTCGAGCAGTGGCAGTACCCCGCACTGGCAACACCGACATGGAGATCTGCACCACACCGCCGCACCCTGGTGCCGCTGCTCTGGTAAGTAGCAAGTGATGGGTTCGAGCAGTGGCAGTACCCCGCACTGGCAACACCGACATGGAGATCTGCACCACACCGCCGCACCCTGGTGCCGCTGCTCTGGTAAGTAGCAAGTGACGGGTTCGAGCAGTGGCAGTACCCCGCACTGGCAACACCGACATGGAGATCTGCACCACACCGCCGCACCCTGGTGCCGCTGCTCTGGTAAGTAGCAAGTGACGGGTTCGAGCAGTGGCAGTACCCCGCACTGGCAACACCGACATGGAGATCTGCACCACACCGCCGTACCCTGGTGCCGCTGCTCTGGTAAGTAGCAAGTGACGGGTTCGAGCAGTGGCAGTACCCCGCACTGGCAACACCGACATGGAGATCTGCACCACACCGCCGCACCCTGGTGCCGCTGCTCTGGTAAGTAGCAAGTGACGGGTTCGAGCAGTGGCAGTACCCCGCACTGGCAACACCGACATGGAGATCTGCACCACACCGCCGCACCCTGGTGCCGCTGCTCTGGTAAGTAGCAAGTGACGGGTTCGAGCAGTGGCAGTACCCCGCACTGGCAACACCGACATGGAGATCTGCACCACACCGCCGCACCCTGGTGCCGCTGCTCTGGTAAGTAGCAAGTGACGGGTTCGAGCAGTGGCAGTACCCCGCACTGGCAACACCGACATGGAGATCTGCACCACACCGCCGCACCCTGGTGCCGCTGCTCTGGTAAGTAGCAAGTGACGGGTTCGAGCAGTGGCAGTACCCCGCACTGGCAACACCGACATGGAGATCTGCACCACACCGCCGCACCCTGGTGCCGCTGCTCTGGTAAGTAGCAAGTGACGGGTTCGAGCAGTGGCAGTACCCCGCACTGGCAACACCGACATGGAGATCTGCACCACACCGCCGCACCCTGGTGCCGCTGCTCTGGTAAGTAGCAAGTGACGGGTTCGAGCAGTGGCAGTACCCCGCACTGGCAACACCGACATGGAGATCTGCACCACACCGCCGCACCCTGGTGCCGCTGCTCTGGTAAGTAGCAAGTGACGGGTTCGAGCAGTGGCAGTACCCCGCACTGGCAACACCGACATGGAGATCTGCACCACACCGCCGCACCCTGGTGCCGCTGCTCTGGTAAGTAGCAAGTGACGGGTTCGAGCAGTGGCAGTACCCCGCACTGGCAACACCGACATGGAGATCTGCACCACACCGCCGCACCCTGGTGCCGCTGCTCTGGTAAGTAGCAAGTGACGGGTTCGAGCAGTGGCAGTACCCCGCACTGGCAACACCGACATGGAGATCTGCACCACACCGCCGCACCCTGGTGCCGCTGCTCTGGTAAGTAGCAAGTGACGGGTTCGAGCAGTGGCAGTACCCCGCACTGGCAACACCGACATGGAGATCTGCACCACACCGCCGCACCCTGGTGCCGCTGCTCTGGTAATAAAAAATGACTCAAGGTATAGGGCCCTTTATGGCGTATTTTGCGGCCGGCTAGGGCATTTAATTCTTCCACGATATATGGATGTGTGTGCACTAGGCGACCGCCATTTTGTATTAGAGAAATTAATGTGCGCGCTCTTGTCGTAGCAGCCGCACGTGTTTTGTATTATTGTCGCTCGACGTGGCCGCTGATGAATTCCATAAAATAAAAAATTAAAAAAAATCCCGACGCACTATCTGTAGTCAATACAGGTTTTGATTGATGTTTGTAGATTTTGGTACGAATATTACCTTGTAGAATTACCCTTTGTTACCTATAGGAGGAGCCGCCGCCCCCGCCGCCGCCGCCGCCGCCGCCGCCGACGGAGTGTCCCCCCACGCCGCCGCCGCCCGCCTGGGACGACCCCCCGCCCCCCGGAACCGATGACCCCCCGCCACCGCCGCCCCCCGTAGTGGTAAGTCACATTTCACACTATAGATGTACCCCATATGTTTCTTGAATGGCCATATCCCTAAACGGCCATTTCGTTCGAACGACCACATACTTGAAAGGCAACATAACTTTACGTTTACCGATAGCAGGTGGGTGTCGATGAATAGTCAATCAGATTATCCTAAAGACGCTGTACATGGGATTCGATCCTGCCTGTGCCTTTTCAGACAGAAATTGAGTCGAGGCGTTCGACTGCTTCACATTTATTGTCAACTAGCTGGCGCCCGCGGCTTCGCTCGCGTTAATCCTTTCTTAGCGGATGCCTACGTCATAACACCTACCTGCATGCCAAATTTCAGCCCGATCCGTCCAGTGGTTTAGGCTGTGTGTTGATAGATCACTATGTCAGTCAGTCACCTTTGAGTTATATATATATATATATATATATATATATATATATATATATACAAGGTGTAACGGAAAGGGTATTACTATACAAAGTGGAGTGGACCTTTGTGTGAAGTTTCAGATTATATGCAGCACTTTTAAAAAGGAATGTTAAAAAATAAATTGTCAAACGAAATCTTTGCCATGTAAACAAACACTGCACATTCAGGTTATTTCAATGTCAAGGTTGCCTTTGCACTGCTCACACACAAATTATTCCACCTTCTCGGTTACTATGAAAACCTGGTACTTTGAGCACTATCCGCTTTCGTCACCTTTTGACGTTTTTTCACCTTTGGTTTTTTAGCAAAGATTTCACAATGAAACCACTCGCCATCACTTTACACGTGTCGGCGGGAATTTTTCAATTAACTACTTTACTTTAAATTAATTAATCATTGTAAAAATAACCATTTGCAAGTCGCTTTTCAGTGTTTTCGTCATGTTTTTAATTAGAAATCACATAACTCGCATAAATATTTTTCACTTTGACACATAAACAACTCAGGTTATAGTGACAGTTACGTATTTATTTTTCCATGGTTACGTAATATTGGTGCTGTGTGCCAGTTACTTTTTCAGAATGAGGCTAGGTCTCATCTTTTTTCTAGCCAAACTCACACCACCTTTTTGATTCTGCCATCCTAGTACAAAATAAATAAATATCCTACCTACATCGGAAGGGTTTTTCCGAATGAACCTCCCATTATTTCATGGATCCCTCGTATAAAATCAATATTTACCTTTAATTTTTGTCATGTACCATGAAGATAAAATCATTTTTAAATTTAATTTTTGTCCATACCAGGATCACATATCAGCCTAACAAGGTGCAAGTGACCCCTTTTTCAGAGTTCATTTAAAAAAATTCAAAACCTTTTTTTATCTTGTCAGAATGTCAATTCTTCAGACATACAGAAAGTGTTATCATTTGCAAAAAAAGAGTGCGGAACCTATTTCACAAATTCTAATTTATTACAATACCAGGCGCAGAATCAAGGTGTGATTTAATTTTGATAGTGGTAGATGATTGACCTTGAATCCAACAGCTGTTTACTGTCATAGTAGTGAATAGTGTTGTGCCAATTCAAATTGAAAAATTGTGTATATGTATTGTTTTTTTTAATTAAAAATTAAAACAGAAACATACAAGACTAAAAACGTCTGGAACTAGTTTGAAACCATTGTCACAATAGGCTCAATCGATATGGATATAGGTATTCCGTTACACCTTGTATAGATAACTGAAAATTCTGTCAAATCTGTTCTTGACAGATTAGATTTTTTTTGATATTTTAGATCAACAAAAATCATTTTGCAACTATATTTCCAGTTCTAAAATATATCTAAACTAATATATCAAATCTAATCGGGATTTTCCGAGACCAAAATTAAAAAATAAAATAGTTCCAGATGACATCATAGATGGCGCTTAAGTAAAAGGCGAGTCTATACAAAAAGCAAAAATACACGGAATTGGCATTTTTTTAAAATAAAACCTAAATTAACCTAATAAAAAAAAACATCTAAAAAGTATCAATATTGTGATTTTTGCAACTGTCAAACTGCTAGGTGATTTTTTTTTCTGCCTCCGGTTGAGAAGAAAAAGCGCACCATATAGGTTCAGCCATTATTACGACTCGGCTTTCATAAAACGCTATCTGTTGACACTTATTTATACTGTTTTTTTTTCTTAATTTAGCTGTCAGAAAATCGCCCATTCACAAAGACAATCCAAAAAAACGTTTATTTTTGTTAAATTGTAATACTTAATTTCAGGCCCAAGATGCTCCAAAGAAGCCAGAAAATAAACTGGAAATAGGCGACGCCCTCCTCTCCTTCTACAACGATATAGCAGAACTGGAGAAGACTGTGCCCCCTCCTCCCCCGCCAGACAACCCCGCACCCCCTCTGCCGCCCTCCCCCGCCGTCCCTCCCCGAACCTCCGCTAAAGCCTCCCCTTTAGTCGCTCCCGATCCTCCTTTACCGCCGGATAATGAAGAGAAGAGAGAAGTTAAGAAGAAGAAATCTAAAGTATGTGTAAACCAGTTATTTGTTATTGTCAACGTCAAAATTCTCTGTTTACTTCTTATGCCACTGGTATTGTTCTCTTTTAATCCCAACTTATATTATAAATGCGAAAGTACAACGGCGGATCCAGGATTTTTTTCTGGGGGGGCGGGCACAAGGACCTTGGCGGACTATGCATGTTGGAGGGGGGTACAACAAATCGACATCCGTCCTGATGCTGTGGCCGCCCGCCTTGAAACGAATCTTAAAGACTCTTACTCCTATTGCTCTCACTACACCACTGCAGAAGGACCAGATTTACAAAAATTCTGTTATTTTTTCTTTATTTCATATGCACTATTATGGAATTTATTCTCCACATTAGGTACCACACAAAAAACAGTCTGGGGAGGGGGCACGTTTCCGTTATTTCTTAATTTGATACGCACTGTCATGGAATTTCCATTGGAATTGGAAGCAGTCTGCACGTCCCCCCCCCCCCTAAATCCGCTTGTTTGTTTGTGACCTCTTTACACTTTATCTACTGAACTAGTCTTCCAGAAATTTCACATATACATAGTTAGTACTGAGAAGGACATGGGCACCTTTCATCCCAGGAAAATGACTTATGGCTTTTGGAAATTCACTCGAGCGAAGCCGTGTGCACAAGTTAGTTTGTTAATAATAACAGTAACGAAATATTTTCTAAATTGCAACATAGCCAAAATTTCATTTATGCACTGATGTTTCAACTCACAACGTCAAGTAGCTATTTGCAGCTGATATGCATGAAATTTCGTTTCCCTATCTTTAGCAATAAATATTAATATATCAATAATCATATACCTACTAATTTATTTCTATTTTGTTCCAGGTAAAAATATCAGCGTCGATAGGTATGAAACACAAGACTGTGTCGTCACTGGTCGCCAAGTGGCAGCAAGTGGCTGAAGAGATCAATTCTGACTGAACAACTATTACGATCAACATTAGGAATAAATCTACTACCGATTTATATATAAAAGTATCCAGCGATACTTTATAAAAGTACCGATATTTTAACAGATAATTTAGAATGACCATTCTTTTTTGAATCCGTTGCTATCTATCGTATAGCCTCGTTTATTATATTTTTCTTTTCAGTTTCATGACGAATTGGGTTAGTTATCGGAGATTTTTCTGACATTGAGGGTTTTTTTTTTATTTTACCTTTTAAAAGTTGAAGAAGTCAATTTGATTTTAATAGCTGAAAATTAACATTTATTTATAACTTTTCCTTAATTTTCAATACAAAAAGTTTTCAAAAAATCGAAGCTCTTCGTACCCCGGTCTCTTGGCAATATTGTTACGTGTTTGGCATTTATCTCGTTCTGATTGGTTTGGCGGTTCTGACGTAGGCAACAGACAGGCGTTACTAGTATATTACAGCAAGGTGTTTTACACAGTTGACTTGCTATAAATGAATTAAAAAAAAAAATATTTATTACAACCTATACATACAAAAAAAAATACAATAAAGGAAATGGTCAAATATTTTCAACTAGTAACAATACACACTTGACATTCAGTTATACGTTTTTATTGCGTATATTATATTTATTATATACAAAAATTCGTCATTTTCACTTTTTCATAAGATTCTAGATAAGATAAAATGTACAGCGCTGTAAATATTCCATAATATTTAATTAGTTTTAGAAAGATATTTCTAATAAATTTCGTGACAAATAATAATTTCTTTTACTTATATTCCTGTTTCTTCTTCGTATATATTCCTGTTGCTCAAAGGCTTTGGTGGCAAGTACTTGATAAATTTGTCGTATCATATGGAAAAGATTTGAAGATGTAAAATAAAAGATTGTCACTATAAAACAATTGCTTTAATGTAAACTAGCAGATTCATATGCACAGTTGTACAAAAAGTTAAAAAATATTGTAAATACACGTATGCAACTAGGTATAAAATCTATCGGAAAACTATATCTCCTATAAGCTTTAATATATACAGTTAGTTTTGCCCACGGCTTCTCATGTCATGTTTTGTTTGAATTATTCTTGACTAGGGTACATTCTCCCTTGATTATGTAACCTATATAGTAGGGAGAATACACCATAGTAAAATAAAATTGGCAACATTTAAACTGCTTGAATATTTGGACGTAAAACCGTAACAGACAAATAAACTTATTAGGTAACGTTTCGTATAATAGTAAATTGTTATAAATAAACATTAATTCGTATCAGTAAATTAAAACATCGATTTAATAAATTCTAAGGCTCGTTGAAACCAACATACAATTGCGATTCTGGTCTCTAGTAGGCATGAATATTTTGTACTGCTAATTGCTAATTCTATGGCTTATAGTAACATTGGCTTATTCGGACTAACGTTTATTAATCAACATGCCTCATTATTCAATAACAAAATATCGTATATTTACTTATTTAGATGAAGTAATTATTATTGAAAAGGATTGACTATTACAACTGATGTTTTTCATTGTCTAAAGTCCTCGGTGGTTAAAAACATTATTCATAAGAAGAATCATGTTAATTTTGCGTCTAATACACATCTTAGTAGGTATGTCTGAACTAAAATATTTTAGGAAACAGATTAGTAGGTAATCGATAGAGATACCTATAAAAATAAATAAAAACATGAGTCACTACAAATGATCTCTGTTTTAAATAATGTATTTAAAACATAATCTACAAATACAAATGACACTGGAAATAAAAGTACAAAAGATTACTTAGTAATTATGGCTTTTAAATAACTAGGTACAGGTTAAGAGGTTACCGTTTAACTATACAGGGCTCACAAGTGCCTGGTTTTAGGTACGCGGGGTGACATTGAGGGCAGTTGGGGTTCTCCCCAAAGTTAGACTGACTTATTTTGACTTGGAAAGAAGTTTGGGAATCTGCGCCTTCGTACCCAGGGTGCGGATTGTCTAAAGGAAATACATAGTCTGGAACGAAGTAAGAACTAGTGTTGTACTCCACGTTGCTTGGAGTCGGGTCTACCGTTACTGGGGTCGGTCTAGTCACGCTGCTGAAAGGACTTCGACCTTGAACAACCTTGCCTTTCGGTTTCACCGTTGTCTCATTATTCTGCTTTGGTGGTTCCAAATCGAACGCTGGCACAGCCCATTTCCATTCGTAATAAATTGGCGGTCCTACAGTCGTCGAAGGTTGTTGAAGGTACTCCTCTTTCGGTGGAACTAGTTCCCTATGAGGCGTTGGTATGATTGTAGTCGGTTCTGTTGTAAATTGCGTAGTGGGGGTTGTAGGAGAAGGCTTCAAATTGACTGTGTCGAATCGTGATGCAGTAACAGCTTTTTTATCATTATTTCCTTGAACTGTGTTGAACGCGTCGCCGTTGTCATTCTTCCTTGGCGTTCTTTCATCTTCAGCACTGACCTGCCCGGCTGGTAGATGTTGATTCAGGTTTATAATTTCAGATTTCGACATCGCGGTTTTGATAGAATCAGGCGAGTTAGGGTCGAATCGCTTTATGAAGTTGTAAACTGGGTCTTCGGAAGACTCCTTCATCCTGACATCTAGATCGAATTCCTCAGAAGATGGTTGTTCTGTTGTTGTAGAAGGAGTTATTGGGGGTCTTAGGTCTTGAGATGGTGTTGGAATTCTTGGTCTATCAGTGCTCCTGAAGTGCCTTTCAGTTGAAGGTCCAAAGGAATTTGTTGAAGGATTAAATGTCGGAGTAATGTTGTCGGAAGCTGCGCCAGTGATGTCTTGGGGCTTGTCTTGGTTCGAGGAGGAGTCTGGGCGGTTCTGGCCATTAACCCCAGTACCTGTGGACCAGGACGTTGGTGGTCTGTAGTTGTTCTTCCCGCTGTCCAGGTCGTTGTTGGTTGATATCGTGTCAGCGACGCCGACGATACTGTTTCCTGGGTGGATGGGGTACTGAAAACCAAAGATGTTTTTTATTAGCAAGTGGTGGGACACTAAAGAAAACATATATATTGACAATATATAAGTATGGGGAGATGATCATCCAGTCGAACGATTACGTTAGCTACATAACACATAAGAAAAAGTATACTTAATCTAGTGATCTTATTATTTTGTTCTGCACTCGAGCTGACCTAATGGCAGCTACAAGTTAAGCCATCAAGAAGTAGCTATTTAAGCGAGTTTGTAGCAGTAAGTAATTTTAGCGAGATATTATTTAACCTGTGCCTCATATTCACCGACACGCAAAGAAGATTATTTTGTGAGAATGTTGAGTGATGCTGTCACCTTGGTCTCGGCCTGCTTCAGCCCGTCGTAGTAGTTGCTGTTGGGCGGCACCGACAGGATGTCAGGCCGCGGCGTGCGCAGACGCATCTCCTCTTCTGAGACGAAAGGCTTGTCGCGTTGACCTGGAATACAAAATAAGACAACTTTAACATGGACCTCTTAATTTCTAGCTGTTGTCCGCCCTTCGATAATGCAAAATTATTGTCTTAAAATTATTAAACTTTCATCCCCCATTGCAGACCTTTCATTAAAATCGGTCCAGCGGTTTAGCCGTGAAAATATAACAGAAAGACTGACATTTCCTTCCACACATTGCTATTACATATTTCAGTTAGTATGAATGGAAAGCGAATTTGCTTTCCATTGCTTTTAAAACTACTGACTACTATCTACTACTTTTGGTGATTTGGCTGAGAACTGCTTAGGATACATTTTATCCCGTAAGGATGAATCACAAGAAATTTTTACGCATGTGAAGCCGCTGACAATAGCTTGTCGTCAAAAAAAGTGTAGGTAGGTAGGTACAAACATTGCACCATCTCAAACATCACACTATATATGCTAATTTACTCATTGAGTACCTATCGTTGGTAAATAGGATCCAACATAATGTTTATTCTTTGTCACCTTGTTTACAAAGGTACTTAATAGGTTTTTGTGGCCATTGCCATTATAATATATCATCCATTTATTTATCAAAATGAAGATAAATTCTAGTTGTCTTATATTATTTCGATTTTAGTGATAAATACTCCGCATACAAAGCAATAATCAAGCTATCAGCAAAAGATATCGGATCATTGAAGCCGATCGGAAGGCGTCAGATCAAATCAATGTGGTCACACCTTCGACTATGCTTCGACCACATCACACCTTATCAGGTGTCAGCCTTCGCATTGCAAGAAAATAATACATACATACTTATCTACATAACCCTGATTCTATGAGAAAGAAAGAAAAGAAAGAAAGAAAGAATCATTTATTTGGCTATAAAAATCCAAAACGGTCACTGTTCAGCATGTGTCGTGGACCGCGGTACAATCCACAACGCTGGTCTTCCACAGAAACCGACTAATTATACTTACAACTAATACAAATTAAAATTACACTAATTAAGAAAAACATAACAAATTAAATTACATGACCATCCATAATAACATTAATAATATTGAAAATAATAAAACATTGAAATAAAGATTTACAATTGAAAAATAATTCATTACAATTTTGAGAAAAAAATCAATAGGTATAAAAAATATATAATAGCACACATCATTACTTGCTTGTACAATAAATAGATACAGCTGCAATTATTGAGACTTTTGAGTTCGTAAAATCTGCTCTTTAAGTTTATACTTAAAGGATTTAACTGAAATCGACTTCCTAATGGGCGGAGGGATGTTGTTCCAGCACTTAGTTGCAGCATATCTAAAGCTGCCTCGAAAGGCAGCAGTCCTGCATCTGGGGCAAATAAGACGATCTGGTCCTCTTGCGCGATTAGCGAACTCCAATTTATTGTACAAATAGGACGGGCTTTTGTTTTTAATTACGCCGAACAGAAGTATAGCAAAGTGAAGTGTACGCCTAGAATTCATGTTCATGAGGTCGTTCCTGTTCAGATAAGGAGTGATGTGTGCTCTACGAGGAATCGGGAAGCAAAATCTAGCACATGAATTTTGTACACGTTGAATAAGTTTTTGAGTGCGAACCAATAAGCAGTTTCCCATTACTACATCAGCATAATTAAGCTTCGACAAAACAAGTGATTCACATAAGTACAGTCGTGACTCCACATTTAAGTAATCTCGTATCTGGTACAAGACTTTCAACCTATAATAACAATTTTTTACGACTTCAAGGACATGTTTTTCAAACTTTAGATCACTATCCATAGTTACACCTAGATTTTTTGCTTCAGTTACTTGTTCTATATGAGTGTCTTTCAATTTTAGACTTGGTGTGTGAGATAAAGTATTTGATATTTGAGTTCTTGTACCAAAAACGAGAAACCTTGTTTTTTTTGGATTCAAGACTAGCCCATTAGCATCCGACCACTCAGCCACCCGTTCCAAATCCTCATTGATTCTCTCGACTGCAGAGCAAGTGTCGCCGGGCTTAAAACTCTTATAAATCTGCAAATCGTCCGCATACAGATGATGTTCACTATTGTTTATAAAATCTGGTAAGTCAGCCGTATACAATATGAAAAGTATTGGCCCCAATATTGACCCCTGTGGTACGCCTCTGACAACCGGGAGATCCTCAGACAATCGTTTAGTGCCATCACTGTAAGTAACTTCAACCTTTTGATATCGACCAGTTAGATAGCTACTAAACCATTTCACAGTAGCACCATCAAAACCATAAAACACGAGTTTAGCAAGTAGTAAGGTATGATTAATAGTGTCAAAAGCACACGAGTAATCCAGCAAAACGAGAATAGAAGCCTCACCAACATCCCTCCCAGCCAATATATCATCTACTACATTTAGGAGAGCCGTGGCCGTTCCTCTGCCAGCACGAAACCCACTCTGCTTGGAAGGCAGTATATCGTTGGCAATTAAATATTTAACCAATTGCATGCAGACAACTTTTTCTAATATTTTAGATAGATACGGTAAAATACTGATGGGTCTGAGATCTTTAAATTCTTTAGGGTTACTTGATTTTGGCAAAGGTCGAACTATAGCTTTTTTCCATAGGTCTGGAAACTCACCACTCTCAATAGACTTATTTACTAAAGCCGTAATGACAGGAAGTGTACGCGGTAGTGTGAGTAAAATCATATCTGACGAAATACCATCAGCGCCCTGAGCATTGGTTGTAATTTGTTTTATAATATTAAATACCGTTTCTTCATCAACTGGTTGCAGACTAAAAGTAGCACGACAAAATCTATTAAAACAAAATTCATTAAAAGTGATGTATCTATGGAAACATTTCCCGGAACATCCAGGAAATGCTTGTTGATAGCATCAGGATCATTAATATTATTAGGCAAGTCAGATTGCTGTTTTTTAAAATCAACATGTTGTTTAATATTCTTCCAAAGCACTCGCGAATCTTTTAAGTTTCTGTCTATTTTATGACGAAAGAAGGCAGCTTTTTCATTGTATATAGCCACATTAACTATTTTTTTAAGTTCTTTGTACGACTCTTTATCTTTATTAGAATTAGTACTGCGACTCCTAGAGTGTGCTTCATCTCTTAGTCGCATCATGTCCCTAACGGTTTGCGTAATCCAAGGGTAACTCTGCTCTTTAACGTAGGATGTTTTGATAGGAGCATGATGGTCAAACAAAAAATGTATTTGTTCATTAAGAGCAGTAACCGAGTCATCCAGGTTGTCGCAAAGCAAATCCTCCCAAAAAATTAAATTAACATCTCGATTGAACTCATTTAAATCTATGTCCTTGAGAGGTCTATATGTTATCCAACGTGGCTTTGGTTTAGGCTGCTTTATGTTAAGCTCGAATGATATAAAGGCATGATGGCTTAAATCCGGTATATAGTCCACAACAAGGTTTATGACCTTCGCACTACTACAAACAACATCTATTAAGGTGGCCGAATGGTCAGTGAAATGAGTTGCATCTTTAACATATTGATTAAGACTCATACAATCAATGAAGTTCAAAAGTTTGATGGATTCGCAATGATTTGGCTTCAAAAGATCCATGTTAAAATCACCAACCAAAACTACATGATCATATGATGAGAAATAAGACACGGATTCCGTAATTGCATCAATAAAAGTGTCGACACTTATCCACTGCGGCCTATAGGCAGTCCCAATAGCAATTTTTTGCCCACTAACTTTTATACTAAGCCACATCTGATCGACATGCAGAGCCGGTGGATGATCCAAGGTTTGTGCACGGATTCCGCGTCTTATGTAGAATCCAACTCCGCCTCCGCGGTCCCGCGGCGCATGCACTGAACGCGGTGTGTGCCGCAGCCTGAAACCAGGTACTGAGGGTGCACGAGCATCCTCACCCTCAAACAGCCACGTCTCATTAATAGCCATAATGTCCACCGCGTGACGCTCCATTGCTACCCTAAACTCATCATGACGACGGCGATTACCGAGGGACCCCGGATTCAGAAGACCTAGCGTTAAGTTTTTCTGTTGAATGAATCTTATTGCAAAACTATAAGAAATTTCTATGTAATAACAATTAATTAAGTAAAATTTCAATACAGTTAGATGGCGCCACTCTATTCTATAAATAACAGAGACAAATTGTATGCTATATAATGATGAAACACTAGTCATGGGCAACACGTTTGAATAATAAGCATTGCAAAATAATTTAATACACGATAAATAATTCTTTAGCAAAATGCATAAGTAAAAATCTATACAATTATACATGCAATTAATTAAATTCAAATAATAATATCCTACAAAATAATGATAAAAAAATATTACACAATTATTGCACATTACTGGGTTCACAGCCAACAACATCCCCTTCCCCAAAAACCTTTTTAATGTCACTATCTGATCGGAGCCGAACACATGGTTTTCCCTGTTCTTTCCTAGCAAATATTTTTCCTTCCCGGGTCCAAACGAACCGCCAATGAAAACGCTTAGCCGCTTCACGTACTTTATGAAACAACTGCCTATTAAACTTTGTGAGCCTTTCGTTAATGTAAAACGGGCGATGTGGCCCTGGGGCCATTCCCTCTGATGTAGTACCGCGCCGCACGCGCGCAGCACTGAGCAACGCGTCACGAGTGGCGCGCCGAGCCAGCCGCACCACGAGAGTGCGGGGGCGCTGCTGGGGCGCAGGAGTCGAGGCGCCTTCCACTGCCGCCGGCGACGGCCCTACACGCTGGGCGTTGACAACATCGCGATCTTCTAACTGCACTCCAAGTTTTTTGGCGACTGCTAAAATCACATGTGTCGTGTTTTCATTTTTTGTTTCCGGGAAACTCGCGATCTCGATATCGTTTCCCAGTGAGTCTTGCTCCCGGTCCTGAATTTCTAATTTTAATTGGGATACTGCTTCCTCTAAAATTTTTATTTTGTTATTTTCTAATTCGCTTATTTTGCTTTCCACTGAATCCATACGTGCATCAATCTTATCCATTCGGTTATTAACAGCCTCGGTAAGCGTTATCATCCTATCGCACAATCTACTCAACTCAAGGCGCATCGCCCGCATCTCCACAGCAACATCCACAGCATGTGATTTAGATGAGCCTTCAATTTCCATGTCAATTGAGTCATCGGCTGATATGACTGGTAACTTGGTAGATTTCGTTCTAAAAGTGACATTTTGGCTGTCATCGATAGGATTCACAGTATCAGGTGCGCAGCCACTAGAGTTGCAGGCAACTGGATTTGCACGAACTGGTGTATTAAGGTTACCTTGCTTGGGTACTTTACTGAGACATTCAGGGCACTTCCAACTAAGCTTACGTTCAGCATTCCCAGCGTAGAAAGATCTGTAACGCTGACTAGACATATTCAAACATAGAATATCATAAGCAGATTTACACGTAGAACAACATAGGTACTCTTTCTTCAACAAGGAGCTTGAACATGCTGCACAGTTCTCCGAAGCCACAGCCTTTGACGAATTCATTTTTGAAAAGTAACTAGTAACGACCTCTATAAGAAACTTGAAGGAACAGGGGAAATCACGCTCATAGCCCAATGCTTAGTTCATTAGTGCAGTTGTAGATGGCGGTAAATCTCGAAGCTTTTTTCTTAACATGTTACGCCCTCTATTGCTGGGAGGCGAAACTATTACTAGAGTCCGCGCGCGACTGTATCGATGAACTGATACTTAGTTCCTTAGTAAAATTGTAGATGGCGGTAAATCTCAAGTCCTTTTTAACGTTCAATTTTTATGCACAACGCCCTCTATTACCGAGAGGCGAAAGTATTGAAAAGATTCCACAGCGAATGTAAACAAATTGTACGTTACACAAGCAAATTTAAAATTAATCAATGTTTCACGCTATTTACAAGTGTTTATCTAGCTTATTTATCAACAACACCGCTTATAGATATTGTAGGCGTGATATACAGTTCCAATTGTCCACCGACTCATAGATTTTAGAATTTTTCACCACAGATATTATTATGCAGATTTCACTTCAACTAGTGTTCTATAAGCGCTACTAACACTATCACTTGGTTATTGTTACACTGTCCGCAAAATTATTTTATAATTTTCAACAACAGATAACTTTTTCTAATTTTAAAACAAAATAAATACGGAGCACGAAGTTCACATCACGCCACCTAGCGGCGGAAAGTATGAAATTGTAGATTAACAACTGGCTTGATAGGAAATCCGACGTTTTTGCTCAAATCATCCGAGACTGCTGTGCACTATACGCACGGCTTCGCCCGCGCGAATTTCCCACGGGAACCGTGCTTTTTCCCGGGATGAAAGGTACCCTATGTCCTTCTCAGTACTTCTAACTATGTGTATTCGAATGTCGTGGGCACCTGTTCAAGCTAAGTTGTCGAAAGCCCTCTATGTCGGGTGTGTGCAGAAGTAGAGGAGCATAGTCTTCCTGAAATTTCGCATACACATAGTTAGAAGTACTGGAGAAGGACATAAGGTACCTTTCATCCCGGGAAAAAGCACTGTTCCCAGTGTCCACAGTAGTAGTTTGATCTGTGATTTGATGCCATAATATTTACTATTAAAATTACCTATGTATAAGAGAATAAAAATAATAATTTCCAAATCAAAAACCTCTTTTTTTATTTTATATGGCCACTATGTGCGTGCATGTCCTGTGCATTTTATATCCATACTAGCTTTTGCCCGCGGCTTCGCCCGTGTGAATTTCCCACGGGAACAGTGCTTTTTCCCAGGTATCTTATGTTCTTCTCAGTACTTATAACAATGTGTATGCGAAATATCAGGAAGAATGGTTCAGTAGATTAAGCATGAAGAGGTAACAAACAAGTAAATAAACAAAAAAACTCACTTTCGCATTAATAATATTAGTTAGGATAGGATAGTTAGGATTTCTTAATTATTTCCTCAAATTTTGTCGGGAATTCCCAGTTGGGAATTGCCGACAGACGTTTGATAGCGACTGTACGGCCAACAGCTTAGGTATAATACGTTCAATAGAGAAGGTCATCGATATGTATGAAACCGTCGCTTTTTTGTAGTCATTCTAATTTGGCCGGATAATCTGCCGTTGTTCATATGTTTTTGGATTTGTGTTTATTTACTTATATCCTTAACATGTTGAACTGAAAATTTCCACGATAATATATGACTAAACACACTAATCTTTGGTTCACACGCACACTTATTGGGTTGAGCCGGTTTCTTGTATGTTGACGTCAAAGTTAAGTCACCTAATTTTGTCTCTTAGTAATATTATTCAATAATGAATACATGTGCACTTCAGAAACTTTTTGTGGTTATTATAGGTGTATAGAAGAATCGAATGCAGTTTTCAGCGAGCTTACACGTCTTTTCATTTAGGCGCTATGATTTTTTTTCGTGATTTCAAAGACAACGCGATTACTTAAAAATTATAAACATTTTCTTAAATCTAATTATGGCACAGATGGGCACAAATGAATAGCTACTCATGTATATTTATCTTACAGGCGCACATACGATGGATCTAGGAGATCCACGATTTTGCAAAACGTTACTCCAGCAGGAAATGCAATATCCCGAAAACCTGAATACGCACAAATGATCTTTTCGGCCCAGGTCAATGCACAGCTCTAAGCTCTCTGCCCCCTTAGAATATTTCTCTCTCCGATCATTCGATTAGAACTTTCCTGCTAGAACGACGTTACCCTAGCAGAATCCTAGATTTCCGTTTTTTTCCTAAACTACAAGACGCACAAAAGTTTTATTCGCGGCACATGTACACTAGACTATGCACAACGTTTTGGTTCCATTCACTTAACTCCAGGACACACTTTCCTGCCAGGGTAACGCACACCATTATGTGTGAGTGTGACTCGCTGGCTAACAAGCGGCTGGCCCTCTTTGGAACTGCGTATCCGGAACTGGAGGACTACAGGCACTTCGCAGCCGGTGATATCCTGAAGCTTATGCAGTCCTTCTTCAGGAATCCCGCTGTGTGTGAGTAAGGCTTGGGGGTAAGTACAAAAGGGTCCAAGACTCGACGTGCTACCGTGTACACGGACCCCGCAGCAAGATAAGATAAGATGTCTATTCGAAATTTCAGTAAGATTAGTTCAGTATAGATAAAGCGTGAAGAGGTAACAAACTCACTTTCGCAATTATAATATTAGTTAGGATTAGGATAGTTTCATTTCCAATACAACTGCTGTATATCATGTCAGATGCCTGATTTAGGACCTATATCTGGTTAGCTATAAATACACTCAACTAAATAAAATTGCTGTGGCTTCGTTCCCGTGTTTTTCAGCCGTGTACCAAATTTTATCGAAATCCTTCCAGTAGATTTTGCGTGATTAAGTAGCAAAAATACACACAGTCAAACTGTTTGGGTTGCCGAAACTTCACCACCGAAACTAAGATGATAAACTGTCGCATTCATTTATCAGTGTGGAGTGTTATGTGATTTAGGCAGTCCGACTAATTTATGCAAATGGTTTTCCGTCATAAAATCATGTTCATTCGCATTGTTACACGAATCTGAATGACTAATATAATCGTGACTATGAATTTGATATGAAGTCAATATTAATATTGTGGAACCTTTATCGTTGTTTATGTAATGAAATGGAAGCCAGGAATGTGTTGAAGGCATGAAGCTTCACATGCTTGAAGATCTCTGCATAATTCATTATATTTAATTCAAGAAATATTTAATAGAAATTCATGCGGTATGAGCAGAATTCGAAGGCGTCCTAACCAATCGGCCACCACCGATTTCTCGTCCCATTACTGAAGGTTTTTTTTATTATTGCATTAAGCGTGGATCTAGATATCAAATCTGCTAACTTCGAAGTAGCGGAAAATGAAAGAAAACACCCAAAGGCCTGTGCTGCCATGCGTTCACCGAGCAATTGTGGTAAGGTATAGATATCAAATAGGAAATACTGAGTTAATTGAGTGAAGAGTGCCCAGAAGCGTTTGTGTCGATGACTGGGCGTTGGGTTACGTGCGCGTGCGCATAGACTTTCATGAGGAAGGAAAGGTTCTTTACCTTTCAGTTATTATTTATTTATCAGTCATAAAAATGGTGTAGGTATTTTGTAGCATTTTCGATAATTCGCAACATTACGCAGTACAATACAATACAATTCCGACACCCGTAGATTGTTCTCATCGCCTTAAGGCATCTGACATGACGACTACCGCCAACTAGCGGCAGTAATCTTATGGTATACAAACTGTACAGTTTGCTAGTGTGCAGGTTTCCTCATGATGTTCATTTTTACAGGACGCAAATATAATGTTTTTACACAAACCAGATTGGTCTACATACCCGAGGGCTTATCCTACATCTAGATGTCAACGATTTTCAAGAATTTTTCATATACTTTAAACACAGAATTAATATAAGTACTACGTACAGAAAGGAAGCTCCCTGCCTCTCCCGCAATATGGCGTACCCCGCACCTCTACCCCGTTCATTTGAATCGAGGGACACTATGAATCGGGGTTAGCAGCTGCGAAGCGTATCTCAAGCTACTCTTACGTTTCGATTTTGTAGATAGAGAGAAACATAGTTTCATTGAAATTAATTATGGTAAGGTACTGCGCAGTTAACCTTTGTTTATCTAGTACAAACCAAGAAGGACGTAAATTTTATAAATTTCCGAAGGTTGAATACAGGTAAGCAAAGTAATTAACAATATTTCACATCATTAGATATTCATTTTTTCGTTATATGCCATTTTGTTAGTAAATGGGAGCAACATATGAGAATTAAATTTTATTTTCATGTCTTTGTCGTCGGCTTATCATCCTAATCTGCTTTTCTAAATAAATGTTGAGTATTATCCAGTAAGCAATAATGGAACGAACGGAGTTGTCACTTTCAACATACAACATTGTCGCGGCGTCTTTTTATACAATATATTTTTATAAATTTTCTATGCTTGTATAGGGTATTTGGTGAAGGTCGCGGGTTGCGCATGGATGCGGGCAGCGCAGGACCGGTCGTTGTGGAAATCCTTGGGGGAGGCCTTTGTCCAGCAGTGGACGTCTTTCGGCTGAGAGAGAGAGAGAGAGAGATAGGGTATTTGACAAGGTGTAATTCTTCAACATATTATTGAATTTTTCGAATCATTCAACTAAAACAATAAAATGTTATATAGGTAATGATTTTCGTAAAATATGCCGCCGGTCGAAGGTCACACGCGTATCCTGCGCGCGCATGTCGACGGTCGTCGCTGGCGCCGCCACCGCCACGTCCGCCACTCGCTACTGTTGATTTGTTTACTAGTGAGCCGTGATATGATGACAATAAAAAATAATTTGTTTTGTTTTAGTTTAATCATATTTAACACAAAGTTTGGCGCTAATATATAACCATAGTACAATAGTATATTCAATGCGATGTGTGTCTGTGAATGATAAATAAATACTTAATAATATGTGTACTTATAATAAATTAATTTTTTAAGCCTCATAGTGATGTGGTTGTGACAGTTGCAGTGCCTATGTGGAAGTTTACTTATTTATGATGCAGGTATGTTAGGTAAGTCACAAAATATATAAGTAGGTACATAAGATAAAACAATCTCAAATCTTACAGAATTGAAATATATAAGTGTTCATAATTAAACTATTCATAGCACGTAGTAACTATTTTATTAATCTGTGTCATACGTATAAATAAATAATTTTGCTGTGGCGACCCTCGTTGTTTAACGCACACATTGACGTGTTCACGGATGACAGTTTCGTTTGTAGTAGTAGTAGGTATATTTGACGCCCCGTTTATATGAAGCTCCCGCCCTGTGCTTTAAATCTAATAATACCTTATTCACAGGCTTCATCAAAATAATTCCAATCACTGAGGCCTTGTCCTGTTCACACACATCAAAAATGCAATTAAATAACGTTCGTGCCGCGAACAAAACTTTAATTAAGAAATAATAAGCTTTTAATAATAGGTAACCCATTGACGGATCCACACAATAAAGTAATTTCGTATTGACGAGGAAGCGTTTATACAAATTATTGTTTTTTTCTTATTAAAATGCAATTATGGCTGCACGCATGTTACGTCAAACGTTTGCTCAAACCTTGGCCGCTAGCCGTAAGCGTAACATACATTATGTTATGTGTTAGGTGCGTTGTAGTACAGATAGCAAAATAAGTTACGCATCCTATCCTAACAACTAATATTATAAATGCGAAAGTAAGTTTGTTTGTTTGTTACCTCTTCACGCTTTATCTACTGAACCAATCTTCCTGAAATTTCGCATATACATATTTAGAAGTACTGAGAAGGATAAATAGGGTAAGGGTAGGGGTTTCCGTGGGAAATTCAAGCAGATGAAGCCGCGGGCAAAAGCTAGTTGAAAAATAAAGAAGCGGCTTAGTTAGAAAAAAAACATAGGTACTTTAAATTCTGTATTTACAGTAAAAAAGTTTAATTAATCTGTATTTACAGAACGAGGTCAACAAAATGGAATAATAAAAACTACACCCTGTTTTGTATGTAGCTGAGGAGTGTTTTTTTCTTTGACTGAGGCTTAATAGACAAACATCTAAACTGACTTCAAGCAAACTTCTAGTGTAACTTCTGAGAACCTTACTGCGTATGAGACTGAGGTGAAACACGGGGCAATGTAACGCTCGTAGTCGAATTGAGTCAAGGATAAAGGGATCTCTCCTTAATGATGATTTCACTTCTATGCGATAAAATGTCTGAAAAATATGTATATTTATTTTGTTGTCCTTACACGAACTGACCGACAGAAGTCTGCAGTCAAGGGCATTGCCGCTTCAAGGGTCAAGACGAAACAAACAAACACACATTATTCTGTATGATAGTGATTACTGAAGGTATTTAGAGTGAAAAGGATTTGATATGAAGCTCATTGGCGGCGGACTATACTATTGTGAATATAAGTTGATGAGGTATTGAAAATTATAACATTGTATCACTAACAGGGATGTCAAAAATAGTTTCTTAATTCACATTTTTATTTTTGTTGCAACAACCTATACTACTTAAGAAATTTAATTCAATTTTAATAATATATTTTCAAGAACGAAGTTCTTAAATAGATTGACTAACATTTGCCCGCGCCTTCGCCTGCGTGAATTTCCCACGGAAACAGTCCTTTCTTCCGGGATGTGCATGCAAAATTTCAGGAAGATTGATGATGAGGTATGTTTGTAATATATTGGGTAAAACTAAACGCAGGCGTTTCGCATTGCTGCCGCCAGAGGGCGTTCGGGGTTTTCACTGCTAGCGCGAATGGCTCGCGGACGGTCGCCATTGCATTGCCCTATGCGATATCGGTTTGATTTTTAATACGCGAGAGGTTCCGCGTTCTTTGATTGCTAATTAGCTTGAGTTGTGTTTGTGAATTTCCTGTTTGTTAAATAACTATTGAACTTTGTGTTTGTGTACCCGTCATGGTGACTTTTTCTTGTGAGAGGTGAAGCGTGGCTGGCTGTTCACATCTGGCTGTTCCCGAGTGAAACTACGGGAAGAAATCTATTTATTTGTCCTGGGGAATTGAGATCTCAAGGGTTAGGTAGGGTAATTAGGAATTCCCCCTTCCCGAAGACACTCAAGTTTGGATCCGAAGAGAAAGAAGATTTAGCTTGGTAAGTGTTCAATTCTAGTTAATTTATAGGTTAGGTTATCATATAGGGCCCTGTAGCTCCCTTCATAAGCTACGGTGGTAGCAGACTGCGTATAGCTTAAGTTAGATTCTAGTCGGACAAGCGTGGTGTCGCGTGGAGATTTTTTCCCGGTACTTAATTTTACCGGTAGATTTTTTCCCGGTAAAGTTCCGGTACAGAATTCTTCCCGCCGCTTCGTTTGTCCGGATTCGCTCTGCGCACATTTTCTGGCAGCAGAGCGTAGTTGCTCTGCACATTTTCTGGTAGCAGAGCGTAGTTTATCTACCCTCTATTTGTTCGTTTGTAAAAAATAATTAATTGTTTGTAAAAATTATTAGATTTTTCTTAGTTTGTTTGTATAAGAATATTTGTAACCTTTTTTGTATTTGTTTGCGGTTTGTACCGTGCGTTCCGGGTTTGTGCCATTCTCATACCTACCGCGGTTCTTCGTGTAGTTGCTTGATTTTGTTGTTTTTTATTTACCTTTTGTTATTTTTTGTTTGTGACTTGACGCGATGGCGAAGGCCTCCAATGCTAGGGCGACACTCGCCAACGAATTGAGATGGTTTGTGACGGCCGGAGGACTCCTGTCCCGGAAGGACAGGGAGGGCGCCATACTGCTAAGAGCGGATCACCTCCACTCACGATTGATTAGCGCGGAAGCGGCCATGGCGGCGCTTACCGAAGCCGATCTTACCCCGGAGGCCTACGCAGGTCACATGGCGGACATGGACCAGATCCTGAGTCTGCACGATGATATCGCGGAGGCGGTGACCGCAATAAGGGCGAGACAGGCTGGCGGACCAGCCCTCGCACACCTGTTAGACAGGAAGGACCAGCGGTTACTGGTCGGCTCCCCACCCTTCAGCTGTCCCACTTTGGGGGTAGGATGGAGGAGTGGGTAGCATATAAAAATATGTTTGAGTCCCTGGTCGTAGCACGACAGGATTTGTCGAAGGCCCAGAAGATGGCCTACCTCCTCTCCACTCTTGAGGATGAAGCGCGGTCGCTCATCCAGCACCTCCGGGTGGAGGACGACCAGTACGATACGGCTTGGGAGTTATTGAACTCCCGCTACCAAAACTTACGTTTGTTAGCGGATGCGCACGCCGCACAGTTGATGGCCCTGCCCAAGGTGGCCAACAGGGCACAGTTGCGCCTGCAGTTGCTCACGCCCGTTACAGTGGCCTGTAACGCGCTCCGCACACTGGGGCTGCCGGTGGACCAATGGTCCTTTTTGCTGGTGCACATTGTATTGGGCAAATTACCCAATGACATCCGCTCGCGATTTGAGCGCGAGAATGCGGAGCGGGATAGCACCACCCTACCAACATTCACTGACTTGGTGAAGTTTTTGGAGTTTGAGGCACGGGCTGCTGAGAATACCATGACGGACTCAGCGCCATCCAGAGCGCCTGAACGTAGGCCCTTGGAACCCTCATGGAGAGGTAAGCCCCAACAGGGACGGCAACCGCCACCGCGTGGAGCTGGTGTGCGGGTTGCACACACGGCAGCAGTCGCGGGGGACGCGGACTGCCTGCAATGTGGCCGGATGGGCCACAGCCTGCTGCAATGCAGGGACTGGCAGAGGCTGCCAGTACAAGATCGGCGCCGCATGGCAAGGCGGCATGAACTTTGCTTCTACTGTTTGGGCGGTCACTATGCACGTGACTGTCCCAGTGCCATACCATGCAGTGCATGCCGTGGGCGGCACCACGCGATGCTTTGCATGAACCGCAACGGGGATGGCACCCGGATGTTGAGGCAGGGGTCCCCTATGGGCGGGGGCGCTCCTGCGCGAAGCCCTCCACCACCGGACGGAGGACGCGGCTTCGCTCGTCGCACCCCCTCGGGAGGGTCGCGTACCTGCGCGGGTCTTGGCGGACCGGGACCACGCGCCCCAAGGTCATGGCCAGTATGTAGCTGGCCAGGCCCCGGATAGGGCCCCCATGGGCGGGGGCCCTAGATCGGACGTGAGAGTGGGGACCCCCCTCCACGCGGGTTACCAATACCCAACACATGCAGCCGCAGCGGTTTTCTCCGCCGCTGCACGAGTACCCACGGCTGGAGTACCACCCGCCGTACCATATGTATGGCCGGGCCGCGGGTTATGCTCCCCCTCAGATGGGGATGTGCACTCGCCCGCCATATTATCCGGGTCAGTGGCGCGCCCCTGGTTTGGAGAGAGTGGGGAGCCCGTAACTAGCTTGCTCCTTGCTGGGACAGAGCCGCGGACGGTTCTGCTCCCTACCGCGGTGGTCCGCGTATGGGGTCGTGGGGAAGCCATTAATTTGAGAGCTCTGTTGGACTCAGGGGCTCAAAGCAGTTTGGTTACCACTCGAGTGGCACGCCAGTTAGGTTTAGTCGTGGAAGACTCGCCTGTGCCACTTCTTGGAGTTGGTGGCATACAAGTGAAGTGTCTGACGGGCCAGACACTTGTCACCTTTTCTTCGCTGAAGTCCTCCACAATGAGGATCACGACTTCGGCTATGGTAATGGATACCATTGCGGGTTGGCACCCCTCGACAGACATACCGCCGGGTGTGTTGTCTTTGGTTTCGGGTCTGGATTTGGCCGACCCCTTTGTCTTTCATCCCGGCCCAGTGGACTTGCTCCTGGGCTCGGACGTATTGGGTTGGATTTTGTTGGGTACACAGAAGGCTCTGGGTGCGTCTTCACTGATGGCAGTGTCTACGATTTTTGGTTTTGCCCTGATGGGCCCTGTGTTTGATAATGGCACCGCGGAGGAGCCACCGGTTGTCGCATCTGCGTCCTTGGCCAAGACCATGCAAAGGTTTTGGGAGGTGGAGGAGCCACCTATGAGTTCCAGGATGGATCCGGAACACGCTGAGTGCGAAGCCCTTTTTCGATCGACCACGGAGAGGTTGCCCTCCGGTCGGTTTGTAACTAGGTTACCCTTTGTTGCCTCTCGTCCTAGCCTAGGGCAAAGTAGGGCGCTTGCGGAGAAACGACTGCTGTCCATGGAGCGACGTATGCAGCGTGACCACGTACTTCGCGATAAATATATTGAATTTATGCGCGAGTACGAGGATTTGGGTCACATGTCTCCGGCTCGAGTTGATTGGAGCTCAACTGAGCATTATTTTTTGCCCCACCACGCGGTGGTGAAGGCCTCAACAGGCAAATTGAGGACCGTCTTCGATGGGTCCGCACCCACTTCGAACGGGGTTTCGTTGAATCTGTGTTTGCATTCGGGTCCCAAATTGCATAGGGACATAATTGACATCATCTTGAACTTTAGAAGACATCAAGTGGTTTTTGGCGCGGACATCCGGATGATGTTCCGCCAGACAGTCATACATCCTGAGGACAGGCGATTCCAGTTGATACTCTGGCGTGAGCGCCCTGAGGATCCTGTGACGGTGTATGAACTCAATACAAACACCTATGGTTTGAAATCTAGTCCCTATATCGCCATCAGATCATTGCTTGAATTGGCAGAGCGGGAACGGATCCGCTTTCCCCGTGGGGCTTCCGTGCTGTCACGTGACTTGTATGTAGATGACGTGTGCACCGGAGCCCAAAGTATTGAGGAGGCCCTCCTACTGCGGGATGAATTGATTGAAATATTGAAGACAGGTGGCTACGAGCTACGTAAGTGGTTGTCTAATGAGCCTAAAGTTCTAGAAGGGATCCCGGAGGATCACCAACAGAACCCTCACCTGTTTGAGGATGTGGATGATCCCAACAGGATAGCGGTGCTGGGCATGCAGTACCAGCCGCTAACCGATATTTTCACATTCCAAGTGGACTTGGAAATACCAAAAGTCTGGCCACAGTGTTTTGTAAAGTTGAGGCGGTCCTCAACTCTCGTCCTCTCTGTCCGCTATCTCCAGATCCAAATGACTTGGAAGCTCTCACCCCTGGTCATTTTTTGGTGGGAGGGCCGTTGAATGCCCTGCCCGAATACCCGTGGAAGGATGAACGCGTATATCGGTTGTCGCGTTTTCAAATGTTGCAGCAAATGAGCCAGGACTTTTGGCGTCGCTGGTCGCTTGAATACTTGCATTTGCTGCAGCAAAGAGTGAAGTGGACAGACAGGACTGAGCCTCCCAGGGAGGGTGATTTAGTATTGTTAAAAGAGGCAAATTTGCCCTCATTGCTTTGGCGACGAGCTCGCATATTACGTTTGATTCTTGGCGGAGATGGCACTCCGCGTGTGGCTGAGGTGTTGGTCGACGGTTCGATTTTAAGGAGAGGTGTGACCTCTCTCGCCCGCCTTCCCGTAGAGTAAGCTAGCGGTCTGCTTCTCAGACCGGGACGGGGGGATGTTTGTAATATATTGGGTAAAACTAAACGCAGGCGTTTCGCATTGCTGCCGCCAGAGGGCGTTCGGGGTTTTCACTGCTAGCGCGAATGGCTCGCGAACGGTCGCCATTGCATTGCCCTATGCGATATCGGTTTGATTTTTAATACGCGAGAGGTTCCGCGTTCTATGATTGCTAATTAGCTTGAGTTGTGTTTGTGAATTTCCTGTTTGTTAAATAACTATTGAACTTTGTGTTTGTGTACCCGTCATGGTGACTTTTTCTTGTGAGAGGTGAAGCGTGGCTGGCTGTTCACATCTGGCTGTTCCCGAGTGAAACTACGGGAAGAAATCTATTTATTTGTCCTGGGGAATTGAGATCTCAAGGGTTAGGTAGGGTAATTAGGAATTCCCCCTTCCCGAAGACACTCAAGTTTGGATCCGAAGAGAAAGAAGATTTAGCTTGGTAAGTGTTCAATTCTAGTTAATTTATAGGTTAGGTTATCATATAGGGCCCTGTAGCTCCCTTCATAAGCTACGGTGGTAGCAGACTGCGTATAGCTTAAGTTAGATTCTAGTCGGACAAGCGTGGTGTCGCGTGGAGATTTTTTCCCGGTACTTAATTTTACCGGTAGATTTTTTCCCGGTAAAGTTCCGGTACAGAATTCTTCCCGCCGCTTCGTTTGTCCGGATTCGCTCTGCGCACATTTTCTGGCAGCAGAGCGTAGTTGCTCTGCACAAACAGACAGCAAACAACAAACAGCCAAACTCACTATTGCATTTATAATATTACCTTTTGAGTAAACAAAACTATAAAAATTGTTTCATATAAATTTTCAAGTCGATTAACAGCCCTACTTTGTCTAATTCGTGCTATAATCCGTTTCAAATAAACACGTGACAAGCGTAGATTGATGTCCTACGCACTCACTACAATCAGTTTTAGATTAAGTATTCCTTGACCGCTGACACTATTTTATGTAACTAATTTGTTAGCTGCCTTTACTTATGTAATCGAAGGTTAATAACACTTCACAGAACACTTGTTTTTTTTAGAAAAATTCACCTAACGCAAGTAAGTAGGTATATGTATATTCTTTGCCTAAAGCGATATATATATTCTTTAATTTACCTATTTGTGTGCTGCTGTTTTGTTTTTAATGTTTCGTTATTTACGTTATTGCTAAAAAATAATAATTTAAATAATCAAATGTTGAGTTTTCTTTGGCTCGTTGATGTCTTTATTATGGGACAATTTGTGTGCCAATATATTTTCATTCCTTGTTTTATTTCTTTAAGAAACAATTTTCTTTTGAGCAATAATTTGTGCTTCTGACAATCTACAATAGTAAGATTCCACACCAGTACAGTCGGGAGCAGAACCTGACCCCCCTGAGTTAGAATTCAGTGAGGTAGGGGGGTCAGATATCTCTCCCTGACTCTACATAAGGAACACGACACGATACTCAGCAATGAGGTTAATGACGCAATGAGGAGTATTCTACTTCTCTTCTTCTTATCGAGTGTGTTATTACTAACACTGGTGTCAGATTTTATTCAAGTCGCCTAAAGGCATCTGACATGACATGAGTATTCTACTCACCAATGAGGAGGTTCGCGCTGTAGTCGCTCTCGGCCTTGGAACAGTTGACCATGTACCAGTGGTCGCAGATCAGCATTCGCTGCTGGGAGCGTGGTGTTGTAACTAACAGCAGATGGTGACTCAACAATGAGGAGGTTCGCGCTGTAGTCGCACTCGGCCTTGGAGCAGTTGACCATGTACCAGTGGTCGCATATCAGCATCTGCTGCAGGGAGCATGGTGTTGTAACTAACAGCAGATGGTGACTCACCAATGAGGAGGTTCGCGCTGTAGTCACTCTCGGCCTTGGAGCAGTTGACCATGTAGCAGTGGTCGCATATCAGCATCTGCTGCAGGGAGCGTGGTGTTGTAACTAACAGCAGATGGTGACTCACCAATGAGGAGGTTCGCGCTGTATTCACTCTCGGCCTTGGAGCAGTAGTCCATGCACAGTGGTCGCATATCAGCATCTGCTGCAGGGAGCGTGGTGTTGTAACTAACAGCAGATGGTGACTCACCAATGAGGAGGTTCGCGCTGTAGTCGCTCTCGGCCTTGGAGCAGTTGACCATGTACCAGTGGTCGCAGATCAGCATCCGCTGCTGGAACAGGGTAGTGTTGGGGCAGCTGTAGCTGAACTGCCGGCCGAGCCCATCGCACATGTGGTAGACCTGGGAAAGGGAATAGAATCATACATAGAATCACGTCTTTATCCCTTACGAGGTAGACAGATCCAAGAGTCGTGCAACTTGAAGGACTCCGCTTAGCTGAATAGTGGGCTTTCTGATGAAATGGAGATTCAGATATAGAGACAGGTTGCTAGCCCATCGCCTATGAGTGGAGGAATCTGGGAAATAGATCATTACATAAATGGACTAATATTATAAATGCGAAGTCCGTCTGTTACGCTTTCACAGCCAAACCGCTGGTCTGATTTTGATGAAATTTGGTATTAATATAGTTGAAGATCCGGGGTCAAATATAGGCTCTTTTTTTTCCAAAAATGAACCCCCAAAGGGCTGAAATGGGAGGTCAAAGTTTATATGAAAAACACAAGATATAGATCTAGTTAATTATACCTACATTTGTACAAATTGTGGGAACCTAGTTTTAAGCAAAGTGTGCTGTTGCCAGAAAACTCCGCTCTATCAATTGATTTATCTTGGATCTAAAGCTCGTCATCAAAATCAGCGATTTGTGAGTTTCTTCTATTTATTATTGACACTTAATGATTGAGGCCGTTGAATTATGATCAAATTCTGTAAACGCATTGCATTTGTATGCCAGCTATTAACATATTTTTATCACGAAAGCGCTAGAGCACATTATCTTATCGCATTTTAATACATTATATTTTCCTAAAGCATGTCTATTATTAGAAGTCACGTTTTTCTCAAAGATATACGTAGCTCAATGGTAAAAAATGGTCCCAAGGCGTGCATCGATGTGTATAGACAAAACATACCTACCCAATACGTATACTTTTTTTGCAAGCAATCTTTTATTTTTACTTATTTATGGTATCAACATGCAGAAACCAGTTTATATTATAACGGTACATTTGCAAGCAAAAACATCTTGAGTTTTAATAAAATGTTGATCGATAACAATAATACGTTATAAAAAAATATAATATAAATATAATACACATAATATACGAAAAGCCTTTTTAGGGTTCCGTAGTCCGACAAGGAACCCTTATAAGATCGTTCAGTCCGTCCGTCCGTCCTAGTCTGTCACAGCAGAATATCTTCTACGTTTATGGACTGATTTGCATGTAACTTAATTCGAGGATAGTTCACATATATATCTCATTTTTAAAAATACAAAAAATTAAATTTTTCCCCCTTTTTAAGGGTACCTCCCCATACATGTAAAGGGGGGGGGGTGAATTATTTTTTGAGTGCACCCCCTTGTGTGGGGTATTGTTGAAAAGGACTATGAAACTAAGGTAGGGTTTCCATATAACACTTTTTTATCAGCTTTACCATTTGCGAGATATAACCCGCCAAAGTCGTTTACACGGTGTCCCCCCCCTTGTAATTTCCAAAGTCTTGGACCTATAAACTTCAAATCATTCACGTAAAGAAACAGTCGCGGAAACTCTTATTTAAAATTGTTTCGGGTATCCTGTGATGAATACTTTTGAAATTATAAATAAAATAAAAATATATACTTTTTTCCAAAAGAACACAAGAAATGCAAAACAGCGCGGTGCCAAAAATGACTACGGAACCGTACTTTATGCGTGGTCCTACACGCACTTGGCCGGTTTTTTTTTTAATTTAGAGACAATTTGAGCGATAATCAAAATTTTATTCTAAGCCAGTCCAATTTCAACAATTCTTATTATGCTATTACAATAGCGAACGCCTTCTAATTCATCATTTATTTTGATAAAAAGATTAATGAACACAACTTGATGTTTATTTAATGAAACCAAATGAAGGCGTAAAATTAATTAATTGCAAATTATAGAGGAAACGCGTTGGTCTACCAATCAATAAGTTATTTATGCTGTTTGATGGTTCACTTCCGAGTTGTGTTGCATGGATTACATTATTTAATATTCAGTTTTATAATTATTTAAAGTCAATTTTTTTGAATTAAGTTATATTTAGGCTATCTTTTGATTATTTAAATAAATATTTCTGCGTCCAATGACACGTATTGTTTATCCTTTTAAGACAACTGCCTTAAAAAGTAGTGTTGTGTTTTCAGGCTTCATGTGTGTAGGTATGTGAGTTTCTCATCACCTCCCCTTGTTCAAACAACATCACGATGTATTAAACCAAACATAAGATTCCCAAAATTAGCTTAAATAGCCATTTAGATCCGGTAGCATCATATAACAACCTTCATTAAACCTAATAGAGCAAAAAGTACGATTCTCCCCGTCATTATAAAAATATAACTCAATGTTACAAGTCATCAAAACAGTTCTTGGTATCTGGGATTTGTCGCATGATGCATAATTTTAGGTACCTGTGACTAAAATAGAATTTTGGAAAAATTTGGGGTCAAGAGCTCCAAATAAGCAAATGTTGGGATTAAAAAAAAAGGATTTTAATCTTGCAAAGCTTTAGGTGCGCTTGTAACTTCAAAAATTATATACCTACTGAATATTTTTTGAATTAAGTCATATTTAGGTTATCTTTTGATATACCTTAGGAAACGTCCATGGGGTCCATCAGCTCACTGCAGCTTTTTATTTGTATTTCGAAACAGCTGGTCTAGTTATTCCGCGACCAACAACGGGATGGCAACTTCTTGGCCAAAGGCTAAGTATTGCCATACAACTTGGCAACGCAGCCAGCATTTTGGGCACGTTGCCGCGGGGATACGCTCTCGCAAAAATTAAAAATAATTACAAGTTATAAAGCCCCTTACATCTTATAATTATTTTTAATTTTTGTATTCCTTAGTTTTTATCTTTAGTATTTTAAATTAGCTTGTATTTTAGTTCCTAATGAAATGATTTGAAATTACTTCTCTCTCTCTCTCTCTCTCTCAGCCGAAAGACATACATACATACATATTATCACGCCTTTTTCCCGTGGGGGTAGGCAGAGACTAGCGATTTCCACTTGCTACGATCTTTACAGATCTCTCTTGCTTCCTCTACACTCATCACTCTCTTCATACATGATCTCCGGTTATGGGTGCTCCTAATATCTCCCTTTTAGCCGAAAGACGTCCACTGCAAATTGAAATTACTTAACCTGGACGAAAACTTTAGAGTGAGGTCGTAGTATCCGTATTTCATGTTGTGGCTACACGGGTCAAACCGTGACTAATTGATATTAAATCATACACTTGCTCAATTTTGTGGCGATTTGTGACCGCGATGGTCCCGAAATTATTCGTTGGGAAACTTTTAGCCGTGACTGTACTTATTTATTTATTGTTCCGTACCTACTTATTTATTGCAATTTTTCATATAATATATTTTTCTTCCAACTACGCTGTAATTTTGCCATTAATAACCTAAATAGTATGCACAAAACAGCAATTTATTGCTCCATAGCAAAACAGCGCAGTAAAGTATGTATGAAAATCCATTGTCGCACTGTTTTTACTTGAAAACAGTGCAGAAAAGTAGTATGAAAATCCATTACTGCATTGTTTTTGTCCTAATGCCGCATATCCCAAGCGACTGACCAATCGCAGGCCTTAAAATTCTGCAGTCATGACCAACTAGATTTATGTCAGCCAATCAGCGCTATTCCTTTATGAATAGGCCAATCACAGGCTGCAAGCATGACCAACTAGATTTGTATGGCTGATACAAATCTAGTTGGTCAGATATTAGATTAGATTAGGATTAGGTCAGAGATTATATCAGATATAGAATCAGACTTATTTTTATTCCCGCGAACAAAGGCTGATTATATAAATTAAAAATGTGCGACCATTGCCAAAAAAAAATTGACGCGAATTAAGGACCTTAGGACCGGTAGTTGAATGAAAAGCAGATTATGAATCTCGCAAAAGTGACTTTTAATTGCACTCGTGTTTTTAAAGCCCTCGCTACGCTCGGGCTTCAAACTTACACTCGATGCAATTAAAAGTCACTTTCTGCTCGATGCAACAATCTACTATTTCCCTTTTCTTATTAAGTTAGAATGGTGTAATCAATATAGCATGAAGTAATGGACTTGTTTCAATAATAACTTATTCGTTACACTTTTTAACTTAACTACATAGTAGTTTGCGGTTTTGAGAATTAAAATATAATTTTAAGTTTGACTTGAAAATGACCTGAACCACTTACAATTGTAACATTGTAACCTTTTTATACAAAACTTTTTTTATAACCACATGAATCATTAAAAAAACATTTAATTTTGAACATAAACTTACCACGCACACACAATAACAATTTTGCCAGTTAAAAGAATCGTGTACGATTTAGTATTTTTGTAAATACCTATTTCACAAAATAAAAATCCTATTGACAATCAAATAAATCATTGGCACTAGGTCGATCGTGTCAGTCATTCACAAAGACACGAATTCGAGATGAATAAAAGAAGCGAAGTCAAGGCAGCCATGAACGTCCTCATACCAAGCGCAGCCGGGTCAGATAGCTAGTGAAGATACCACAATAGCAATAAGATGAACCTTATATAATACGAACTTCGCCCCAGTGCTTCGCTCCCGTGCGAATTTTGAAAAAAATTTCTTTGTGCAGCCAAATTCCCGGTATTTTTATGAAAATAGATTTTTCGTGATATAATATTATTAGGACTAGTAGTAAAGATGAAAAACGAAATGGAATTGTTAATCGATGCCAATTGTCTGTAATAGATAGACACACGAACACGAGTAATACCTAAAGATTTAATAAGTACCTATTTTAAAACAATACATTTCTATAATCTAAGATTAGAATTCAAAACATTATCCGAAGTGATAAAAAATAATGTCCAAATTAGTAGTGTGTTAAGTCGTGGCCTCCTCTTGAAACATAAAAATTATGTGTATCTATTTATAAAAATACAAGCTTTCGCCCGCAGCTTTCTCCCGCGTGAATTTCCCACGGGAACAGTACTTTTTCTCGGGATAAAAGGTACCCTATGTCCTTCTCCGTATTTCCAGCTATTTATATGGGAAATTTCAGGAAGATTGGTCCAGTAGATAAAGCGTGAAGCGGTAATAAACAAATAAACTTACTTTCGCATTTATAATAAGTATTAGGATACTTGGGAAAAAAATGATCTTGGATGAGATAATTTATTATACACAATATTGTATCAAATTCTCTAGACATGCCAAATATGACATGGGTATAAAAAACATGCAAAAAAAAATCTAGAAAAGTCGAACATATTACGCATTGAAATAGTAGATTTTACAACAAGTGCACAAAACGAATCATTTTTATCCGAGACTTTTAGCAGCCCGAGCCGAAGGCGAGGGCTGATAGTAATGTCGAGGATAAAAATCGTTTTGTGGACGAGTTATAAACTCTGCTTTTCACTTCGATTGCGAGGAAATTAATCAAATTAAAGAAATTAATAAACGCACGAAAAAACAAGAGCTGTTTCCCGCCGCTTTATTTTTTTAATCTTACGACATTGATAGGCTTGGGCTGCAGACCTATACAGCCTACTATTAAATTAATTTTGTAATAATATTTTTCTTAAATTAATTAAATAACCTACCGTACTTCAATTTAAATTTTAATATCTTTTATGTCTTAAAAAACACATAAGGCAAATAAATTAAATGTAAATATTATAAAATAACAAATTCTATCTATGAACTTTTTATCGTGTTTGGCTGTATGGCTCATTTTTGTGCTCATTTTCTTTGCCTTAATATAGATACATTTATGAGTAGATACGTTAATGCCCTTGTGCACAAAATTCGATTTTGTGCAGCCTATATCCTGCACAAATAAGCACTTTCCGAGCATGAGAAGTGAAAACCAATTTTACAAACCAATGGTATAACTGGATGTAGCGCAGTAAATAGAGCGAACCTTCCCTAGGGGTTAATTACGTGCGGTCCAGTAACTCAATTTTTTTTATATTATTGTTTAGGATGGTTGTAAGTATTTAAAATAAATATGGCACAATTGAATAGCTTTTGCACTCGCCGCCAAATTGGAAAAATAAAAAAAAAATCACCACTTTGTTCGGTTTTTCGCTTATATTTTCTTTTAAGTGCATTTTCGCTAGAAAAGTGTTCTACACAATGTTGTAGAAAATTAAATTTGCCGTTATTTACATTTTATATTTTGTTTCTTGGACTGACAGTTTCCGAGAAAAAAAAATCCTTTGCCTTAAAAAAATCTCATTTTTCAAACATTCGTCAATCTTTTTTAATTTAGAACGATGTAATCCAGTCATGACCTATTCTAGGAGAAAAAGTAGCAGAACAAACATCGTAGGGAATTTAATTACCTGCAAAACGCAATTGCATATTTCTTAACCAACCCTGCAAGGTGGAGAGTAAAACTAAATGATAAAACAAAGGAAATTGTTTTTTGCTATAATATTTTACTTTTTACTAACTGAACCTCGCTCCCATGGAAATTTCGGGATATAAAGTACCTTATGTGCTAGTCCTGATATTTTTCTACTAGTATACCAAATTTAATCGAAATCCGTCTAGTAGATTTTGTGTGATTAAGCAACAAATATCACATCCAAACTTTCCCATTTATAGTGTGATTCATTGCAGGTGAGTAACCGGTACCTGATTGGGACACTGTAAAAGTGTCTGTGGACATTATCAAGTACAGATATTAGATAATATTTGCTTCATCAGCAATAAAGATTGGGAAAGAAACCCGATTTTAAAATGAAAAAGTTTGGATGTGATATTTCTTCCTCAATCTTAAAAAATCTACTGGACGGATTTCGATAAAATTTGGTATGCTAGTAGAAAAATATCAGGGCTAGCACATAAGGTACTTTTTATCCCAATATTCCTATGGGAGTAAAGCCCCCGGGTGCAGCTAGTAGACAATAAAATATGATAGCAATAACGTAATATTTTAACTTTTACTTTTACTCCCTACTCCGTAGGGTTGGTTAAAAAAATTACATGTGTTTTGTAGGTAATTAAATTTTCTTCAAATTTTATTCCAATATATATTTTCCTAGAGTAGGCTATAAATGAATTACAGCGCTCTGAAGTAAAAAGTTTGACAAATTTCCAAATGCGATCAAAAATGCGATTTTTTTAAAGTACACATCTCCATAACTATTAGTCCTAGAAACAAAATATAAAATGTACATTATAGGAAATTTATTTTTACAACATTGTGTAGAATTTTAATGTAGCTAAAATGCATCTAAACGAAGGTGAGAGCGCAAATCTGAATAAAGTGGCAATTTTTTTTTGTTTTTCCATCATATGGCGGGCGTGGAAGGGGGGAGAAATCGTGCCTCTTGCATTTTAAACACTTACTAACCATCCTAAATAACATATCAAAAATTCAGAACTATTGAACCATTTGTAAGTAAACCCTACCCTAAGATCTATTTTGGTCTTTATTCAATGATCTATGGACGAATTTGTATTAAATTTGGTATACTAGTAGAAAAATACCAGAAATAGTACATAGGTTACTTTATATCCTGAAATTCCCACGGGAGCGAAGACCCGAGGCGCAGTTAGCAGAAAATAAAATATTATAACAAAAAAAGCAATATTCCGTAGTTTTAATATTGAGTTTTACTCCCCATTCTGCAGGGTTGGTTAAGAAAAATGCAAATGCGTTTTGTAGGTAATTAAATTCCCTACAAATTTTGTTCCAATACTTATTCTCCTAAAATATGCCATAACTAGATTACAGCGTTCTGAAGTGAAAAGTTTGACAAATTTCAGAAAAAAAAGATTTTTAAAAAAATTTTTATGAGCACACATCTCGGTAACTATCAGTCCTAGCTACAAAATGTAAAATGTAAACAATAGGAAATTTAATTATCTACAAGTTTTTGTAGAACACTTTCCTAGCAAAAATGCATCTAAACGAAAATATGAGCCTAAATCTGAAGAAAGTTTTTTTTTTTTAGTTTTTTTAAGATTACTACGGACGCGGAAACTTGGCAATTGTGCCCTTTTTATTTTGAATACTCACAATAATCCTACACAACATTTCAAAAAATTTACAATTGCTGGACCGTTTGTAATTTGATTCTCGTCTATTTACTGCGCTAATGTGTGATATTATATTTCGGTATGAATTTATGTCCACACCTTTGACATTATAACATAATATATAACTATACAAAATGGCTAACAATTCGATATGGTCACATTTCTCAATAGGTGGTCAGTTTAAAGTACTAAGAGCAACTATTTTTTATAGAGTTCGTGTGTACAACTTCATTTGTATTTTGAATTTTGAATGTTATTTTTATTTTATACTTCAATCTTTTAGTAGGTTTAAAAATACTTTTTATCTGAGTTTTCAAATAATAGGACACCGCTCCTTCGCACTATAAGACTTATCCTTCCGAATAAGCTCAAGATTGATTTAAATTCTACCATAAGTAGGTTCAAATATTCATTCGATGCAAGGAATGTTAATGTGAATGATATTGTATTTTTAGGCATTCATTAATTTAAAATGAATAAAGTCAAAGTCAAAGTCAAAATTTTTTATTGAAACTTGGCCTTCAAAGAAGGCTCTTTTTCACGTCGATAACTAATTATTTAATCATAATATTTTATGTCTCAAAGCTACAAACTACTAGCATTTCGGAACGACCACTGCTGAGAAGAAATGCCGAAAGAAACTCATGAAACAGTCTTGGTCGCCTAGCATGCCAGAGGGGCTATTCATAACTTTATACATACACTAGATTGTGTACAGTCAAAAATAAAATAAAATATAAGTAAAAAAATAATAATAATATAATAAAACATGTTATGTTTGTGATCAAGTAACCACAATGAATTGGTTAAGAATAAAAAATAAAAATAAAATTCGAATCAGGATCGAAGCAGGATCCCCTGGCAACACCCGTTCACAAGTTTGAACATTTTAGAAAAATAAATACTTTCAGTCACTTGAAGATCACAATACACGTACATGTTTAACAATTAAATGTCAATGTAATTAAATTTAAAAAAATAGATATTCAATTATTGATCAATCGTAACTTCCAGTTCTTGAATGATTTCGGCTCGCGCGCTCTACAACCTACAACGTAAGTTTGTTACTCTATATTCACATAAATAATTCACTATATTATATCATCCAAAACTGGTATAACTGATCTACATTTTCACAATTTATAATTTTATTCTTATTGGTCGTGTGACCTTGACTACAACTTGTTTGTTCGTCTGTTTTCGAGTTCCGTATGAAAAAATGGTTTAGATGAACAATTATTTAGAAAAATAAGTAATTATTATTATTTTATTTTTATCTTTTTGACCAGATTAAATCAAATGGTATCAGATATGTTTTACTAGATTAAAAAAAATCAGTTAGGTACCTACTTAATGAATTATGCAAAAATTAATACTGAAGATTGTAAAAAATATTCTAAGTATTTAAAGTACTTTAAATGAGGGATGAACATTAATAAAAATAAAAAAAAATATTTTTAATTTAATATCCCTACAAAGATGAGTTCCAATACAATTTATGACCCACACTAACTAGGCAATAATTTAAAACAAGTTACTCGTAAAATGAATTATTGTAAAATATTGAAATTATTCGCCGATAAATTCTTGAGCATCCATAAACGATTTGAATGAAATCATTAGTCCATTCTAATCTGAATTTACAAAATGTTAATGAATCCTTTATTTATACTAGACTATCATCAGTCACCATTTATACTAAAACCAGCGCCAGCCCGCGGCTTCGTTCGTTTTGTTTGATGAAAATAAAATTCCGGAAATTGAACTTCTTCACAAATGTTTATTCGGCATTAATTTTTTCCCTTAACTTAACCAACACTTTTTTCACCCTCATTTTCTTATCTATAAAAATATCCTCCATAAATATTATAAAATATTATCCATCCCGTCCATCACGTCCGCCTGTCTGTCCGTCCATCCACGATATACTCAAAAACTACTGAACGAGTTTTCAATAGACTAATTAATTAACGTGATCAAAAGCTAGCTTATCTAAGTATTTCTTTTCAGAACTCATGAAAATATTAATAAATACCTAACTATAATCCGCCCAATCCCAGCTAACATTATAAATGCGAAAATTTGCTTGTTTATTTGTTACCTCTTCAGCTTTATCTACTGAACCAATCTTCCTAAAATTTCGCATACACATAGTTAGACATACTAAGAAGGACATACGGTATCTTTAATTCCAGGAAAAAACATTTTTCCTACAGGAAATTCACGCGGACGAAGCCACGGGCAAAAGCTAGTTAAATAAGTACTAAAAATATAACAAATAATATAGAAATTATAATCTTTCCGGTAGATATTATAACATCACGAGAGTAGACGTATTTTGTTGTTCTTTGACGGAATTCGTAAGAGTTACATTGTATGTACTGTGTTATAGTAGAAATAACTTGTAAATTAAGACCTATACTATTGCATTGGGTGTACCTGTAATAATAGTTAAGGAATGTTTGAATAAATAAATAAAAAAAAAAATAAAAAAAAAAAACATCATTTCGCAGCGTTCATACCGCTTTCTCTACAGTTCTCTGTGCGCAGACGCAAGTTACGTCAAAGGTCAAGGTGAGGCAACTGGTTTAGTGGATCATTGAGGCGGCGGGTCGTGGGTTTGAGTTTGTTTTGTTTACTATAAGCAGACGAAAGTAAGAGTACAAAGGCCATTTTTTCTTTCATTTTCTGATATAATGATGTCATTTATAGATTTATGAATGGAATGATAAGGTTGAATGTTGCGTTCATTTTCAAAGCACTTTTCTGTCGTTTCGAGTAGGATGTATAAGATCAATCGTACACTGGACAATGTATACTCTGGTGCCAGGTATTATAAACTGTCTAGCAGCCTCTGACATTTTTTAATACTCTACCAGCGGATACTGCTATGGTTTCGTATTGCAATCAAAATACTCATAATCTATAGATGTTACCTACTAGGTATACTAAGATTCATTAATTTGATATTAAGTATTCATTTGTTTATACGCAATATTCTCCCGAATTATTACTTGAGCTGGATTCATTGCACATACTTATATAATGATTTGTAAGAAATCTAAGATTGATAAATATATCTATCTCCAATTTCTGACAGGAACGAAACGCCAGGCTAAAAAAGCAAATAGACAAAATGTTTAAAAACCTGCACTGCACTGCAAGCTATTCGAGTTTAACCCAATTTGTGACAGATCTGCAATCGAAACATCTGTGAAACGAAAAGGGCATGAAATCTAATTCAATAGGAGGTCAAACGCGTATTATTTCTTCGGAGCTAAAAATGCTATTTGTTTCGCTCACGCACCAAGAAGTGTACGCCAAATGGATCATGAACTAAAAAAAGTGCAATTGAATAACTTGAATGGATCGGTCTTTGAATAATTCTTTAGACATTTTTTGTTAGTTGATAGCCGTTTGTTCAGATACGCCTGTTGTATTTTATTCTTATCTACTAATTCTCAAGTTTGGTGGAGAATCGTCGTTTTCGTCTTGAGTATTTTAATTTCTTCCATTTTGATCTATATCTTGCCTTGCATTATAACTCTCTCTCTGTTTGCCCTTCCTACGTATGCTATCTTTAGCACAATCCAACCATCTTTTTGGGTCTTCCTCTATTTCTTCGTACCCTGCATTCACAACAACAACCCATAAAACCTGTTGGACTGATTTTTATAAAATTGATAAAAATGTTTTTTTAACAAGTGAGTGAACCCAAAAAAAAGTCCTGAAATGCTATTTGATAATTATAAGTTTATTATCTTTGTGGACATAAACAAGTCTTTTTGACCTATTTCCGTTTATACAGATCCTTTTTTTTCTATAATCTGTATTTTTTTTTTTTTTTTTTTTATTAAATATGGGTTTGCTCTTGACCACAATCTTGTCCGAGGACAGAGATGAGGTCTACGATGAAGCGAGCTTACCCAGAAGCAGCCTATTCACTCTGGTTTTGAAGAGAGTCAGGTTGTATGTGCTCGGAAACACAGACGCAGGTAGGGAGTTCCAGTGCTTTGCTGTGCGCATCAAGAATGATGACGAAAAGCGCTTGGTGCGTGCGGGGGGAATATTAACTAAGAAGGGATGATAGCCCGCAGTGCGTCTGGTTGTCCGGTTGAAGAAAGGGGCGGGCGGTATGAGCTCATGCAGCTCATGAGCACACTCTCCGAAGTACAATCGGTAGAAAACCGACAAGCAGGCAACTTTTCGACGATGAGCTAGGCTGTGGAGCTTAGCGTTCGTTAATTTTTCATCGCCGATTATTCTTTTGGCTCTGCGTTCCACCGAATCCAAAGTGGCCAGTTGGTACTTCGCCGAGCCGTCCCAAAGGTGACTGCAGTACTCCATGCAAGAACGGACTTGAGCTTTGTAAAGAGTAAGAAGCTGTCCAGGTGTGAAGTATCGCTTCACCCTATTGAGAATGCCCAGCTTCTTGGCAGCTGATTGGGCTTTGGATTCGATGGTGGTGTCGAAGTTGAGGTTTTTTGTCAACTCCATGCCAAGGAGTTCAAGCTTGTCGGTTATAGGAACCGATGTACCCCGAAAAGTAGGAGCAAGGATGAAAGGGCTCCTTTTTGCGGTGAATAGACACGCCTGTGTCTTGGAAGCGTTAAAAGTGACCAGATTACTCTCTCCCCACTGGGATACGTAGTCTAACGTCTGGTCAGTTCGCTCAACCATGGCCTTTCTCTCAAGTTTTAACTGATCCCCGCTAATCCCTGCACCGGACAAGTACCTCTCCACAACAGTACTATCATCTGCATACCCAACAATACCGGGTGTAAGAAGGTCATTGATGTGCAGCAGGAAAAGAGTTGCAGAGAGGACAGACCCCTGAGGAACACCGGCGTCAATAGTCATTGGATCAGACGAGCAGCCATCAATGACCACTTTGATCGATCGTTCACTCAGGAAGTCAGCTATCCAGCTACAGAGGCCAGCAGGGATGCCGTAAGCTGGAAGCTTGCTCAGCAGACTAGCGTGCCAAACCCTGTCGAAAGCCTTCGAGATGTCAAGAGAAACACCAAGTGCTTCACCATGTTTCTCGATGGCCTCGCTCCAACAATGTGTCACGTATTTATATATATTATATCTTTCCGCGTACTATGCCTTCACACTGCGATCGCCAACCCGCCTGCCAAGCGTGGCGATTACGGCAAAACCCCCCCATGGATAAAAGCCTTTGTTCAGCAGTGGACGTCTTTAGGCTGAGAGAGAGAGAGAGAGAGATATATTACAGATTTGTTTTAGTTAACTGATACCACATAACAAATATGCTAACTCTATTAGTTTATTAACTCTAAATTATTGCACGCACTGTAAAGTATTTTCTGTGACCTTTGGCAAAGGCGTCGCGCGACATACAGCCAGTGCCCATAGACAATAGGCACTTGTAAAATAATGTACCAAAGCAATAATTTATGAACATTTTGCTTATTTATTGACACTGTGGCATTCATCTACATATGTGTTTAGTTGCCCAAGGTACTAGGCTAATAGGACACGGGACCATGTGATGCTTTTGCAACTAAAACTAAACTATGGAGCACTATTTTGTTTCCTATTGCCATTCGAGCAACAACTACCGCGTTGTTCTATGGTATTGCATAATAAATTCCTAATATATAAATCATCCTAATATATAATATCAAAATTTTACGAGTAAATAATTGAACCTATGTTCTTTAGCCGCCCTTTTAGGAGCACTGCCATCTTTGAGAACAGTTGAAGCATGAGCGGGTCTGTGCTATAAGTAACTTGAATCATAACACGGTATCTGCCCTTTGAAACATTCGTCAAAAACAGTTCAAGCACGCGTGATCCTAAGTGACAAGTAACTTTAATTCTTAACGTAGTTACTGACCTTTTTGCCCTGTTACTGGTATTTGGAAACAGCACTTTGCATACTGTAGCCGCCTGTGCTAGCAGCCACTCTTTAAGATTCGCTCAGGTGCAGGTGAGGTGACTGAATCTTGATTGAAACAATTTGTTGCTTGATGATGTTATTTACTTCATGTAAATAAATACCTGTGTGGCCTGTGGTGTGGCCCTAGAATAGCACCAACCCATCTCTTCCCGTGGGTGTCGTAAGAGGCGACTAAGGGATTTAAAACACCGGAGGATGGGCAGCAGCATCTTTCCGCGTACTATGACATCATACTGCGATCGCCAACCCGCCTGCCAAGCGTGGCGTTTACGGCAAAACCCCTCATGGATAAAATCCTTGGGGGAGGCCTTTGTCCAGCAGTGGACGTCTTTAGGCTGAGAGTAGTAAATAAATACAAAACCGTCAGGAACTGGCTACATCGAAATTTTAGATTTAAACATAGAATTAAATAAAGATTTAAATAAGAATGAAGATCGTCGTCGTAGGAATTTCAGTAGTTAATAGATTAGTCAAAATTTGTAAATTATCGCACTATCTGTCAGTGCGCGTACGATCCAAGCAACGCAACGTAAAGTTTTTTAAGTATGTGAGTTAACACATACCCTTTGCTGAGCCTTAATAAATTCATTATCTATATTGTGACGAGCGTACCTAGGTATGCGACAAATAATTGTAGTTCATAACGCGGTAACTGCCCTTTTTGGAGCGCCATCTATGAAAACAGTTGAAGCATGCGCACGCGCAGTATAGGTCAGGGTTTCCGCAGCTTGCGCGGTAGCGTGCGAACTCTATTGTGACGAGTGCCACTCATGTTTACGACATCGTGATTCTCAGGCGTTAATAAGATTAGCTCGTTTAAATTATAATTTTTTAATTCTTAAACTGATTAAATTTCATGACATACTAATTATCTACAACGTTATTTGCGTAGGACGGAATTATACATAGTGATAATGTATAATTCGGCCCTACTGCTTCATACTTTATCTACTAAACTAATCTTCTTGAAATAAAAAAAAGCACTGAAGAAACGGAAAAAGCACTGTTCTTGTGGGAAATTCAGGCATAGCCGCGGGCGAAAGCTAGGTTATAATACATACTTATATAACTAAAATACCGGAAGTACTTACCGCTCTTTATAAAGTAGTAGACTATAACTGGTAATACAACTAGTCCAACCTTTAAACAACTGACTCTATAAAAGAACATTAATTATCACAAAGCCATTACAAACGTCCTATAAAAATTCCGTAGATTTGTGCCAGAGTAGGTACAGCCACTAACATTAACGTTCTTTACATTCTCTTTCCATGTTGTTTTATTTACATTTTATTGCTCGTGACTGTACGTACATTTGTTCTTCACTTTTACAACAGCAAGATGTCCTTATAAACCACTTAAATCGATGCTTATTAAATAATATGTCAAAGAATTGACAGTCCAATGTGAAATTAAATGTCAACACCCTAAATCAGCAATGCTGTAGGATCTTAAATAACGAGGTAAAACCGGTCACAATTCTTCGAGAATCACGAATCTTGTGATGTCCCCTTTACCATCTGTCTGTCTTATTTAAAAAAATTATCAACACATTGTATAAAAAAATAAGAAGCAGTTTTCACTATCATTTAGATAATTTCTTTCGGATTGTTTATAGGTATAATATGCATACCCATACGAAGCGTGATCAAAGCATGTTACTATAGTTGTCACTATATAAAAATTTATCGATAAACTTACAATAAATCATATGCAGGTATTTAAATGTCCATTTATAAATTTCATTGAATAATAACCATAGGTAACCGAAGAGCCACAATTTTTTAGTTACAATAAAAATAAATCAATTGATATGATTCTATAAAGATCATTAGAAATATCCCTATGACTGTCAGTCAATGATTGAATTCTCATTGTTAATTAAGTATTCATCAATTAGGTACTTCACTCCATAATCAACCTATAATATTTGGAATGTTAATAATAATGCCCATCGTTTAGCTACTCACTATTACAACAATAGCCTCTCATTGAACACTGTTAACATTTCTCAGTCGCCGTGTCAAGGTCTCGATTTGGGATTATAATTGCCGAGCGCTATGCAAATGCCCCAAAACTACTTTATGACCTTTTACGGTTAATTTTACTGATATCATTAATATAAGCACAACCTGTCAGCTTCTTTGTAAAAAGAATAGTTTACACAAGTAACTTACATTCACGTAAATCAATTCATTGAATTAAATGGTAAAATGTAAATTATATAAGGTACCTTTATTACGCAAATAAAGTAATTTAAGTTTGAGTTTATGTGATTATATTATAAATAATAACCAAACCACACCAAAGATAGAATTTAAGGGATCCAGAACAGAAATGGCAAATGTTCATATATTTTTTTACAAAGATGGCAAATTAACTTTCAATGCATGTAGTTTTTGATGGCAAATATTCGTGATGGCAAACTTATAGGAACCCATTTTTTATGTAAAATATCTATTGGCTAGACTTGGCAGCAAAATAGACTCAAATGCCGTGATGGAAAATGACATGATGCATCATACAACGATGCTCATTTGTTTTACATCGGGCGTCCCTTGACGGCGAACTTATTTTTACAATGTTACGCTTGACCTACAGTTCAGACCTTAAATAATTATGCAAACGTCAATGGTTTCTATTTCATCAAGTATTGCTTTACAACATGTAATGTTGGGCAGAGATAAAAATGTTAGTTACGCTTTCTTGATTCTTGGCGTCGGCTGAGGCGCTTGGAGTAGAAATGCTAGTAGTTTGTATCATCATCAATTCAGCCACAATTAATATTTAAATGGAATAGGAGCTTTGTAGGTAGTCTTACGATGATAATATTTTAAAGACAATTTTGGTTTTTATACATATACTGTGAAAAACTTTAAACAAAAAAATTGTCCGTGTTTTTTTCATTCTGATTTTTTTTATACTGACATCAATCACCTAAGTACTTCGAATGTAAAAAAAAATATTTTTTTAATGCTGAGTAATCCTATCGTATGAAGAATTCAGGCATTGTATGTCCTCAGCAGTGGCTTCGCTAAATAACTCTTATTGCCAGCTGACCCCATCTCAACCTTTTGCAACTTATCTGTGGCAATACGTCATGTGTCCGGTCATGTGACAACTTTCTTTATGGCACCGATAAATTGCATCGAAAACGTTTTAACGGAGGACTGGAAATTACTTTTATTTCGCCTAAATTTGAGACGAAGTAAGGATACATTTGGGATGGTACCATATGTATATTTTTTTACAAAAATCAGTGGACCAAACGTATCAGCATTGACATTCAACTTGGCAATGATGTTAGCTTTCTGGACACGATACATTGAGATATTAAGTACATAGTATTTAGTTGTTATTCGATGACAAGATAGTAATTTATAAAGTCTCTGTTGAAGTTTTTTTTTAGTTATTTAAGTTTTAATTTAGATTAAATTAATTGACCATTGTTAATCACAAAATAAACTCTGTAACTATTTCACTGATTATAAAATACGAACAGCACTTAAATTGTGCGAGGAAAATTACAAACACTTATGAGATTTAAACATCACACAAAAACTTTTAACAGTTTGATGTACTATTGACGAGACACAAAAGTACCTAGTTTTATTGTTATGACTGCTATTAGCCATCTAGTGTCCTTGAAAGTTTTAAGCTTATCATAAGAGATATTCATACACGGCAAATGCATGTAAAATAAGCAACTCCATTCTGTGACACTTTCGGAGAAATTACTAGGTATTTCTTAAAATAAATAATATACAAACTTAGTGAACAAGTATTAAATGGTATTATATTTATTTATTACTAATAAGCTTTCGCCTACGTTATAAATGGCGAACCGGTTTTGATTCTAAACATAGAACAATGACGTGACTTATTGACATTCACATATAAATATGAAAAGTGCAGTTGTTTAAAGTGCATAGACATTTGAAACTTTAGGTTTTTGCAGATTTGTCCCTTCAGTAAATTCGAAATTTCGTTGTAGGTACTTTTGTTTAAATTTTCATTCGATCATAGAAAAATTGCAGTTATTAGATAAGTAACTGGCATTATGTCTAGTTTATATTTCAATTGGAAAAGAAAGTAAGAAAAAATGTTTATTTGATACAAAAAATACATATTCCATGAACACAGAATAAGGAGTAAGTAGTTCTTTACAACAATTGTACCAAAATGGTCTCCACGCAGCGTATGTCGTGGCGTGAACCACGACGCTGGTCTTCCGTGGATGCCATAAAATAAAAAAAGAAACAATAAAAAGAAGGGCATGTTGTTGTAGTTAAGACACAAAAAGAATTTGAATTTATTGATCGGTTTGTTTAGGTTTTACTGTAATAAATAGTTTTGTTATACATGTGATACTTACTCGAAAAGGTTCTTTCGACGTTAAGCCATCGTAAGTTTTAAGTATTATAACAGTTAAAATTATTTAAATATGTCAATACGAGAAACCAAAACGCTAAGCTTGGCAGAGAGATACTTATCTACTTAAACAAATAGAAATAAAAGTATACATAAAACTTAAAAAAAAAAAATGAAACTTCCATCATAAAACTTAAAATCATAAAATAACAATAAAGGAAAATGTATTAGCATGCTACCTACTGATGAGGTGAAGTCGGTGCCAAGTGCATATTATATATATATAAATGAGTCTAATGTTAATTTAGATTATTTAATTTTCAATTTAGCACCGACTTCACCTCATTCAGTAGGTAGCATGCTAATACATTTTTCTTTAAAGTTATTTCATGATTTTAAGTTTTATGATAGAAGTTTCGTTTTTTTTTAAAGTTTTATGTATACTTTTTTTCTATTTGTTTAAGTAGATAGGGATCTCTCTGCCATGCTTAGCGTTTTGGTTTCTCGTCACATACATCGAAACATATAACCTCCTCCTTTTTTGGGAAGTCGGTTGAGAAGCACACATGTATGCTTTTATTTCTTTCTTGTTCTTGACCCTGTGTAAACAAGGAGCATATGACGAGTATGAATGATACAAGTTTATGTAAGCTGCTTGTAGATGTAGGCGCATAGCCAAACATGGCGCGCTGACCGAGACGTGCGTAGGCGCAACGTATAAGGCGATAATTTGTTTTTCATTTCGATCGAGTGATGAGTTTGTTGAAATTAATTTTAATATTTGACGTTTGAGGTAGGTTAGTTAATTTTTCACTACATTGGTTTTTGAGTTTAATAAAAATAAATGTATTCGAGCATTAGATTTTTTTGGTTATAGCTAACATGGTATCAGACTCAACAATGGACGAACGATCTAAATGATCTAAATGCTAGGCAAGTTGAAAAAAAAAACAGTTTTAGACAAACACACTTAAAAATAAAGAAATTCATTCGCAAGAAAAAGAGAAGAGAAAATTGGACAATTATCATATCATCGACCGAGCGAGCGCAGCGAGCGAAGCGTCTCAGTTTCCACTAGCCGAAAATTCTTTTGTCTGTCCGGATGTTATCGCCTACAGGTCGCATTTCTAAACCGATTCTCATGAAATTTTGTGAGCGGGTTCAGTAATTTTATAGAATTTTTTAGTCGAGCCAGTTTTTCGAAATTTAAAAAAATGGCGGCAATATATGAAAAAAACCTCATATCTCAGCTATTTCAAAAAAAAATCAAAAATGTCAGTTGACTTTTGTTGCGCAAATTACATACAAATGCATTTGATGGTCAGGATCAATGCAGGTCATCAGATGACTGACGACCTCCGTGGCCTAACGGTCATCACGCCGGACGGCCACACCAGAGGTCCCGGGTTCGATCCCCAGTCCGGTCAAGATGAATAATAATCATTTTCAGATTGACGTGGGTTTTAGATATTTATCTAATGTATTTGTTTTATAATTAAGTATTGTTAAATTAGCATACCGTAAAGTCTTGGATTTACGTTGGGGCTAACTCCATCTGTGTGATTTGTCCGTATTTATTTATTATTATTATTTATATTATTTCGAGGCAAAATAGGCAGGTTTCAGTCATTTTTTTAGTGGTATTGACCAACCACAAGAACATGTTTGGGCTTATGGGTAAAGTATGAGACTTTTTACTTTCTTTCAAGCATTGGTAGGTTGGTTTCAAAACTCTTCTAAGCCAGGGACACGAAAAATTATCGGTTATTCCGTGGAATGGCTCGCGAGGTCTACTGTTCTCACAGAACCACTAGTAATATCTGTCCAAGTGTCTGGACAAGAGAAGAGAAAATTGGACAATTATTATATCATAATATCTGTCCAAGTGTCTGGACAAGAGAAGAAAAAATTGGACAGTTATCATATCATAATATCTGTCCAAGTGTCTGGACAATTAATATTAAAAATACAAGAGTCTTAAGCCACTAATCTAATTGAGTAGTCTTTTCCTCACCTGATCCCTCAAGGTCCTCTAATTTGCCCTACTAGTGGGACCATAAATAAGCCCTAATCTCAAGCAACATGATAGTAGAGACCCTGTTCCTCCAGCTCTCTGCGCATGCATATAATTACTGCATAAACCGGAGTGCATCCGCACGGTTGGCCAGGCAGACTACACGCAATTACCAATTCCATGTAAATATAGTTCCTGATTGACTGCACGCCAGATAATTGATAATAAATATGTAAAGATTTATAAGCTTCAATGCGTAACAATAATGTTATAGTTGCTTTGTTATAGCTGTATGTATGGATATTTTTAAAATTTCAGTGTTTTACAATCATGGTTTCAGATTCAGAGTTTTTCACAAGACAGTACTCTTTTGGTGAGTAAATCATAAATAATTTATTCACCAAAAGAAGTTTAAATCGATAGGTGCTTGAGCCTTGTGCTAAGTAAGAACTTATGTTACAGGGACTCCATTTTTATAAGTAACAATATTTAATAACCAAGTTAAAAATTAATATACCTAAAGAGATTAAGATAACATTTTTTTAAGATATACTTTAAGATAACATTTTTTTCCATAAAACTAGTCGTTTCAATATTTTATGGGGAGTTTTTGTTTTAAAAAATGATCTTACCTGGCACCCCGTCTCGACATCAGCGTAGTACCCGGACGCTCGTCCATGACACGTAAACCTGGTGAGGGGGATCTGCACTCCATCCACCTGGGAACAAGATGTACAACTGTTAAGTTTGTTAGTATTCTCCTCCTTAAAAAGGGAGATATAGGAGCACCCATAACCGGCGAGCATGTATGAAGAGAGTGAGTGTAGAGGAAGCGAGAGAGATCAGTAAGGATCGTGAAGTGGAAATCGCTAGTCGCTGCCCACGCCCACGGGAAAAAGGCGTGATAATATGTATGTAGTATTGTATGGGCAGCACACGTATTTTTTTTTATTGAAGTCTTCCAGAGCTTTGACGAGAAGAAATGCCGAGTCGAGAGTTGTTTCTCTACAAGAGTTTCTCCAAGTTCGCGAAATATAGCTCACACCACTTTTCCGATCGCGCTGATGTTTGAGCCCTGACTTTTCTAAACCGCCACTGAAGCTTAGCAAAGGCGAGATGTGTAAATAACGTAACATTCAAATTGTTTAACTGTGTCAATAAATTAGTTAACATAATATAATCTTACGATTAGCGGATAAAGCCGTGTGGCATAGCTAGTAGCTTAATCTTCCGTATTAATTGAGCTGTCAAATACAATAAATACTTTTCAAAATCTTATAGGCACTTCCAAGATTAGCGCGCTCAAACTCCTTTCTGCTAAATTATTTATTTGTTCTGAAGTTCATACAAGGAGTGAACGGAGCCCCGAGCGTTTGTTTTTGATTATAGAGATTGATTGTTTGGGCACATGATGAAATGAAAAGATAATAAATGGAACTAGAGAATATCTGATTGGCATCAAGGTTGGAATAGCCGGAATAATAAGATATCTACCCGTAGCCGAAGATACCCAGACAGAACATACTAGGAGAAGGCAACAGTGACAAGTTGAGAAGATGAGATTACAAAACTGCATAGAAATGTGTGCGTGGATTTGTACACCACCTTTTGCCCGCGGCTTCGCCCGCGTGAATTCCCACGAGAACAGTGTTTTTTACCGGGATGAAAAGTACCCTAAGTACTTCTAACTATGTGTATGCGAAATTTCAGGAAGATTGGTTCAGTAGATAAAGCGTGAAGAGGTAACAAACAAACCAACAAATAAACAAACTTACTTTCGCCTTTATAATATTAGTTACGGGACTTCGCTTTCGTTGGAATTTTGGGACAAAAACAAACAAACAAACAAAAATTATTTTCTTAGATACGGTACATAAAGATGTTAAATTACGAAACGAGCTACTAGCCATTTCCGATACAAAATCTTTTACTATTTCTCTCTAGTCAATATTACGAAAAAAAAATGTATAAATGTCAATGCGCAGTATACCATTACGATTGCAACCATCAAGCTTGTAATCGATTAGTAAATATGAACATAATCGATAATGATCAGCCGCTATCGTGCGATGGTTTTGAGAAATGTCAATCATTACCAATATTACTCGTATACTAAATCAAATAATCTTTATTGTGGATCACAGGTAAAAAAGGTCTTACAATAAAATCGTACAGCCGTGTCCTGCCCAATTTGGACGTACAATTATATAAGTCATACCTAATTAGTCTTAAACAAAATCATCTACTTACAATATATTAGTAATAGCATAAAATTATATTTAATAAGAGAAAAAAAAAATCATATATTGTCATTTAAAAAATCATTAATTGTGTAATAACATTTCTCTGTCAAAAAATTCTTTACTTTCTGTTTAAAAGTTCTTATATTTAAATCCTTAAAACTGTCAGGTAACTTATTATAAATAACCGGTGCCATGCCAAATATACTTTTTTTCTTAAGAGCTGTGTTATTGCCTCCAGTTATCAATTTGTATTTATATTGTGGCCGGATAAGTTCTGCTCTCTTACTTGTTCCAATAAGTGTAGCAAATAGGTGTGGATTGGTTTTGACAAAAACGCAAATTTCTAATATATATATGCATGGTAGGGTCAACAATTTCAGGGATTTAAACACAGGTTCGCAGCTATCTCTCGGTTTCAATCCGCACATTGACCGCAAACATCGTTTTTGATGCTTAAAGATTTTGTCTCTTTCACTTGAGTTACCCCAAAATATAACTCCATATTGCAATGTAGGTCTAAAGTCAGTTTGTAAGATATGATTTTCATCCACAGCCTTCCACCCACTGCTGGGTATAGGCCTCCTTCTGTCTACGCCAGCCTAATTTATTTATTTAACCTTTATTGTACAAATACAATGTATGGCACAATAGGTGGACTTAATGCAGAAGCATTATCTAACAGTCCTAATGGTTATTTTACTTTTGTAACCCACTGCTGGACAAAAGCCTTCCCAAATTTCAATAACAAGAGTCATTTTTGGGAAAACGTACAAATCATCAACTATACAGCATGTGTATTTCAGCCAAATCGATTAATTTTGAATTCCTTACAAAAAATCGAAATACATACAAAATTAAATGTCATCTAAAATATGAATAGAAACTAGAAAATGTACGTAAACGTTTACACAACAATTTCCAAGACATTCCAGCATGGTCATTTAAGTCTTACTGTATGTATAAACATACATACAGAGATTTTGTAACATTAATTACCATTTGTACTAAGTATGGGAGAGTTCTCATGCATAATGGCCGCTTCAAGATCACTGGCGCACGCGCATATTAATAAAAAAATACATATTGCAACCTAGTACATTCATAAATAATTGCCATATAATCAATTGATCACGTTAATATACGTAATCAATTAATCACGTTAACATTTTCTTGTTCTTTTTAGTAAAAAGGGACTTATAGTAGGTAGAAGTAAAGCATCAATATTCGTTGCATAGTATAAAAGATCTAATCGTTCAGATGAATTATGGAAAGCCGTGATCTTCTATCCTAATACACTCTTTATCTACTGAACCAATCTTCAACAAGTACTGAGAAGGTCATAGGGTAATTGGCTTTTCATCCCGGGAAAAAGCACTGTTCCCGTGTGAACTTCAAATGTACACTTAAATATGAAAAACTTCATGCGGGTGAAGCCGCGGGCAAAAGCCAGTTGATAGGTATACAATTCCATTAATAATTCAATTTTATTTATTTCATAATTAATCTATTTTTTATGTCTACGACCAGATTGCTGCATCTGTACTAGAGATGTATATAGTAAGTAAAAATCTCTAGTCTCTGTCTACCACCACGGGAAAAAGGCGATAATATACTCATTATTATGTCTGTTTTGTACAATATAAAATTGTTGCTTTATTTCGTGATATTCCTTACTATAACATTGTCTTCCTTTGAATAAACATTGAACTCTTGAATCTATCGAACATGAACTAATAGACGGTCAGATGTTATCAGTTCTATTCTAAGTGGGTCACAACATCCATTAGGACGTTATCTACCCTTGGCTTGACCTTGGCGATGATCGATAGATCGAGAGTAAACAATACTTTACACGATATTGACTTCTGAAGAATGCGGCTTTTCGTTTCATTGTTAACACTTTGATGGACAAGACGAGACACAACAAAGTTTTATTGTTATAACTGCTATAGCCGTCGAACTCGATGCACTTGTGGAGAAGGAAACCATAGTCTGGTTCTATAAGGCGCAGCGACTGAGATGGGCAGGACACCTGGAACGCATGCCAGAAGACAGAGCTCCTAAGGTCATGCCAAGATGGACGCCGCAGCAGAAACGACGCAGAGGCAGACCAAGGAAGAGGTGGATAGCATGTATCGCAGAAGACCTCAAGAAGATGGGCAAATTGAAAAACTGGAGGAACGTGGCAAAGGGCGTGATAGGTGGAGGAAACTCGTTGAAGAGGCCAAGACCCACGAAGGGTTGTAGCCCCGCTGGAAGTATAAGTAAGAAGCTATAGCCGTCCAGTCAAAGTATTAAAGTAGATGAGCCCCCAGAGTAGCTCAGTACTCAGTAGAATTTCATGATTAAAAGCCTTTCATATTGCCTTTTACAGATTAATAATCTACCCGTCGTCGTCGTCGCCGCTTCGTCGTGTACCAAATTTGGTCGAAATCGAATTTATTTTGGTAAATAAACTAAAGATTATTTTGCTAAGCTGTGATAATTAACCCACTAATGTTATAGACATTTCCCTGACTAATATTAGTTTATTTCGATGATGATACACAGAGATCTAGCATAATACTATGGTATATATGAATACATAAACAAACAAATAACGTAAACTCCATTTTTTCTTATTTGTCCTATTATATAAACAATCTTCACAGTACTTTTTGTTGAATTTTGTTGAAAATAAATCAAATATTAGTTCAAACCTAAATATTCCTAAGTAAAACATTTATTAACCTTAAAGTAATTTCCTAAAAAGTCATAAAAAATCATAAAAAGACATGGTAAGATTGTTTACATAATAGGACAATTATGGATAAATGGACTTTAGTTATGGCATGCTGCTCCGCAACCGCATGTAATAACCGTATTTGTTTGTTTCTCGCTAAGTAAATATTTTATTTTTGTCAGGAAATAAAAAAATCTTTATTTATCTAGATACTATCGGTCGTTAATAAATTCATAAATGCAACACTGGCTCGGCTATTGACCGACAGTTTTTCAGGAAAGTCACACACTTAACCCTCTTTCACAAAACTAACAATGACCATGACCAAATCACTCTTTGTGTAAATTTGGTCATGCCAAAGGTGAGCCGAGTTAAAAAATGACAAATTACAAGGTTCCTTATTTGACAAAGACTACGCAACTAACTGTCACAGCTGATACGATCACGCTTGACAGTTTTTGCTACGACCTTATTACGTTAGCATAGAGTCGTTTTCAAATATGTATTTGGAATGCAGAAAACTGTTAGTATTTGTTTGTGGTAATACTAATTGATGTGAATGTGACGGACGGATAGTCAAGTTACTTTGGAAGTGTTTGCCCAATATAGTTTTTGCAATTGTATTTAATACCCTCTGAAATATTGACCTAAGTATGAAGAAATGTCTTACAAACTATGTTATTATGTTTTTACTACCTCCGTGGTTTAATGATCTAAGTATGTCTTAAGACAACGTGGAGGTTATGAGTTCAAAACCCACCGAAAGCCTACTTTGTGACTTTATTTTCATTTTGGTCAAGTTAGGACTTTGCATGTCTTTTTCAACTGATTTTATGATAATTAGATATGATTATGGTCGTGAAATAAAAAATAGCTAAAAACGAGAAATCTACTTCTACATAGTATTAATATTCAAAGTCAAAGTCAATTATTTTTATTCATATAGGCTTAAAAATAGCACTTATAAATCGTCACATTCTTGTTTTTTAGTTAGTTGATGTCATAAAATTACTTAAAGCTAAGGTTACCACCGCCTCCAAAGCGCAAGTGGAGAAGAGGCGGCGCAACAAACTACACTGCTGCATTTTCTCCCGCTCCTTGCTTATTGAAGCTGGTCAACAGATATATACATAATATTGAACCGAGATCAGTGGAAAGGAAACTATATTTGGTTCACAATCCATGTTAGTCAGGTTTACCTCCAAAAGATAAGATGCTAAAGTTTTTAACAAACCACGTTACATTTCACATGTATTTACACCTAGGTATAGTTTTAAAATTTACGTAAAATTATAATGAGTTTAAAACAAATATATTTGTACGAAATGTATCGCAAGGACTCAGAATACAGAACAATCTGTATTCTGAGCGCAAGGATAACCAAAATTAATATATTATTTTTTTCTGCAATTCCCACGTAAGCAAAACAGATAGGCACGTAGTTCTAGATTACGCAGTAAGTTTAGCTATCTTTTCGCCACATAAATTGTGTCAAAGGATCGCAAAACATGATAGATGGGCGATAGCCCTCTATTCTCTATTGTATGCACCGACATTGTTTATGCGTTGCGTTGCAATACACAGCGTTGCATCGCCCACCACGGTGCGAACATGGGAAAGGTAGGTACTGCTACTTATTCTGTGGAATAGGTTTCGACAGTATTTGTTTGTTAGTTATAACAGTTTGTTTGTATTTTCATTACGGGCGTTAGATTCGTTAATTAGAATAAATTATGGCATAAATATTTTACGGCAACCAACATGAAGCATCCCACACAAAAATGAATGTATATATCATAGAGTTTTAGGTACATCCTGTCGGGTATATATCTACTGTGATGCACCCTTATTTTTCTGCTGTGCTCTTGTTAGCTAAGTATTTGGTAATGGTACAAATACACAATTCGTATATATAAAATTATATATTTAAAAACAAGCATTTTTGAAGTAAGATTTCTTAGAAAAAATAATTTTAGATTTTTAGAAGAATCATTCATAGAATTTCACAAGACATTATTGACCTTTGAACTAATTCACTGGGGCAAAGACCATCAATAAAATAGTAGTAGATTAAAGCGCTAATAACATATTGTAGTAAACAAATAAATTTAGTAATCTCTAAAATCTTCCATTCAATACTCAAGACTGTTACAGTAATTTAAGCGAATTGAAACTATTCAATCTTCAACTGACCGTGAGAAATCAATTCGACCACGCTATTTACTAATATCATTTGAATAAGAGCTGATTTTATATAACAAAGTATTAACTATTCATCGTGTACATAAGTGTTCACTAATTTGATTCATTACACGCACTTACATTTGACACATTGACAAGCTATATCGCAAAATTTGATTCGAGTATTGCCCCATAAGGGTTAGAGTACTCATTTAAATGGTATTGATTTCAATCACAATTTGAACTGTATGCCAAGGTGTTAAGGGTGATGATGCAAGTCAGATTTCGTTAGGATGCGTAGGAACAGGATCATTAAAGTGGCTGTGAGTGTACAAATGTTGGTCAAGTAGAAGATTGCCAAGTGTTGAAATGTTGCTGGGAACATAATTTGATTTTATATCATGAACATAGATGTTAGAAAGTTAAAATAAGTATTTCCAAAAATTTACGCGTTTGTTGACTTTGGTCTTTCTCCAAAGTTTATTTTTCTTCCTTTCAGCTACTTAGCTTTTGCTCTATTTGCGTTCACTGCTGATAGTACACATATTCCTATGGCTTTTCAAGTTCTTAACATCTTTCTGTAATAGTTTAACCAAAATAATAAAATTAATGAAAATATTGCCATCTTTGGTTGACTTTCTGTGACCTATTCCTTTCAAAGCGCTGATTCGAACATCGTTGATTTTAATAGCTACTAAGGAAAATAGTGACCTGTCTTCTAGATGTCTATATTTTCCTTTAGATTTTACAGTTGCCATTCATTGTATTCCTCCAATATTACCAAGAGCTACGTAATTTCTATCAGATAGAAGTAAACGCTAATTTTTTGTGTACTTTGATAGCTATTGCAGGAAATGTTAATTACTTGCTGACATTTTCACCTTACAATTTGCACACAAAGTGTTGCAGTTAATTTATTGCGTGGTAAAAGGATCGTAAACTTAGTTAGAATGGCTTTTCTCTGTAATGGAGTGCCAATAACAATTGCATTAGCAGAAAGGGAGTGTGAATCAAATGAAATAACAAGGATAGAAAGAAATGGAGGGAACTTATATAGTACTAGCTGTCACCCGCGGCTTCGCGTGAGTTTCGCTTACATGAAAAATCTCTCTTGGAGCTTTTCATCAGATGTTCCAGATCTTCAATTTTTATACGTGAGCAGAAAATGCTCATCAGGTTGAACGACTTTTACTAAGGCGTCATTTCCATATATGTTATAGTGTAGCTGGTCTCTTGCAGTTCTTCATCAGATGTTCCAGATCTTCAATTTTTATACGTCATCAGAAAATGCTCATCAGGTTGAACGACTTTTGTTAAGGCACCATTTCCATATTCCTTATAGTTTAGCTGTTCTGTTAAGGTTCTTCATCAGGTGTTCCAGTTTTCAAAATAAATTAAAGCCTATATGTTGCCCAGGCTTAATAGCTACACAACAAAAAAGTTTCATTCAAATCGGTTCAGTACTTTCGGAGATTAGCGTGATCATACATACAGACAGACAGACAAGAAATTCCAAAAAAAAAATTTGCGTTCTATTATTCTTTTTAAGTGTCCCTCTATCCATTTCAGTCAAAAATACTAAATGTACAGACAAAATATTTTTACTGTTTTATTATATGTATAGATATGTAATATTTTTAATCAGATTAATGCACTTTCAATATTCAATATCTAATTGTATAATTTTTCATAAAATATTCAATAATTTGCGCGCCTGTTAACAGGCTGAATACATAACTTTTATTGTTTAGGACCTGTAATGTATACTTGTATTCATGCAAATAAATTTTTGATTGATTGATTGTGACTTACACTGAAATTAGACACTAAAATCTTATGGACTTTGACTAAAACTTGACTTTTTGTGACGTGTTAGTAATCATATCAATCATAAAAAAAATCAAGGCATATATAATAAAAAATAATAAGACTATGTATGTATTGATTGATTCGAATTCTAAGAAATCTAGCTACACTTAGCTTATATCCTGTCGCCGACAGAGGATATTGTAGTAACTGCACTAAATAAGTCTTGTCGTAACTGGCGGTTACGTAGCTTCCGTCATCGTAACTGATACCATAAATCACAACGGTTGTAAAGAAAACAAAGTTCTGTATCAGTAAATACTATGCATTGGTGCCTTAGGGAAACAATTTCCTATATAGTGTCTATACAAAATTGATATGACCTATGTATAAATTTATAGGAAAGCTTAAACCCTTGAGGGAATAATTTCCTTCTACTTGTAACTAGTCTACACTTAATGTTGTGTTAATACACACAGATTATGTCAAGATAAAACATAATCTGTTGTGTTTTACAACAGTTGTGCTAAAATGTAGAGACTCCAATAAAACTGTATAATGTTAATTTATTTGAACAGTATTAGAAATTTTGTTATTTGTGACACGTGATACTATATCAGTATTCTTTCCAGATCATCCGAGGGTCAGTAGAGCAGACGCAGTGCGTTACGTTCTCTTCCGTCACGTGACGTAAATGTAACGTAACATTCCCTATACGGACGATCTTCGATTCGCTGCATTTCCGCTGATTTTATCTTTTCAATTTCGCGAGTGAGGGCAGCATGCTGTACTGAAGGTTTTCTTTATTCCATGTAAGATGAATTCGCTATGATAATGTCAGGATTCCGTATCAGGATAGTAAACATGGGACCCTATTAATAGGTCTGTGCTGTATGTTAGTCTGCCTATCACAAGGCTCTTTCTCTTAAACGTTAACATTGAAACTGTTATTTGTAATAACCCCTTGTGTTTTTTCAGGATTCAAGTACTAAATTTAATTTGGATAACATTCACAGAAGAAACATATTTTTTCAAATCCGACTAGTATTTTTAAGAGATTTATGCATTCAAACAATTAAACTCTTAAATCAAATAGAAAGATAAGTTTATTTTGCAATCTTTTGCAGTTTACTCGATCACAAACATAACATGTTTTATTATATTTATATTTGTTTCTTATATTTTATTTTTGACTGTACCCAATTTAGTGTATGTATGCAGTTAATAACTAGCCCCTTTGGCATGTAAGGCGACCAAGACTGTTATTCGTGAGTTTCTTCCGGCATTTCTTCTCAGCAGTGGTCGTTCCGAAATGCTAGTAGTTTGTAGCTTTGAGACATAATATATTATGATAAATAATTAGTTTTTGACGTGAAAAAGAGCCTTCTTTGAAGGCCAAGTTTTGACTTTGACTTTGAATCGGATGGAAGTAAATCACCTTGAGTAGCAAATAAGTTATTTTGCATTCGTATAACCTCACACAGTTTTATTTAAATATAAAACTTAAGACCAGGTCCTAGCTCAACTTCAAAACGATTAACGAGCACACAACCAAAGACACCTTAGACACACATAGACATAGTGGGCGGATCCCGCGGAACTTATTAACCAATTAGAATAGTCCTCGCGTACACCTGCACCGGCACACCGGCACAGCGTATGCATAACGCAGAGATGAGATCGTTGATGGCTCCAGTATACTTGCATTTGGGGTGCAATGGGTGAAAATAATATCTATTTTGCCATACACAACTAATAAATTTTTAAAATGCCATCCGAACTAATTTTTTAAAATATTTTACCAATAGGACATAAGCTACAATTTATGCATGTACCTCTCGACCGAAGACAGGGCGGAGCGCTAGTAAGAAAAAAAATGGAAATTGAAAAAATAACACAAACATGTCAGCTAAACCACGATTTTAGCGCCACCTAGTGTGCGCTGACGTCAACGCTTGCCACACTCGGTAGCGGTGGCGAGGCGTGGTGAGCAGCGGAACGCGACGGTCGCAAGGAATGTGCTTGCTTATGCGCAGCCCCAGATAGCTAATATCAAATTATTGGGTAATTAAATTCAGATAAATATTTAAATAATAATATTATTTATTTATTTCACCTGTAGTTTACAAACATGTCACGACTATAAATCAAGACATAATAATCTAAATAAAAATAAACACTTTCAGAGTTTTTGGTTTTATTTCCCTGCATTTTATGCTATGAATTTTCATAAAGTACATATTGTATTGGATGTCATAAAGTGCCTATTGGGCTAAGTCGCAAACGGTCTCCAAGGTGTCTTACACAAAAATTTCCCCCGTAAAAATCATATTATGTGGAATGTCACTTATGCAAAATATATATATGAAGTAAATTTAAGTACCAACCAACATTATCACATTTAGGGTTTTTGTTTACTGTATGTAAATAAGTTACTTAAAAAAATTATGTTGTTCTTATAAAAATCGAAAGTCCCTAATGCGACATTTTGCGAAAGAGACCATTTGCGTTTTTAGCCGCTATTCGGCGATATCGTAAGGGTTAAAAAAACAATTCGTTTAAGATGGTTCATTTATTTTTATTTTTTATAAAATATACGCAACAATTTTTATGGCTAGACTGTGCTAGGCTAGACTAGACAGTGCCTATACATATAAGCCATTGCTACACTATAGCTGGGGGGCGTTTAGGCGCATAATGTTAAAAGCGCAAAATGATTACCGGTCGCAAAATGGTAAAAGAGCAAAATTTACTATTTTGTTTTTTTAAGCGTACAATGTTTGAAGAGCAAAACAGTAAGAGCGTAGAATGGTAAATATTTCAGTGCTTTAGCTTTCAGCTGCCAGGACTATATAAATATCATATTAGTGAATTGTGACTCCCTAACAAGTAAAAGTAAGTAAATAGAATAAAAACGTGATCAATTAAAAAAAAAAATTTTTTCAAAATTTAATAATCAACATTTATGATGACATCATTCATAAAAATAACATAAAAATACTTTGAATGGCCCTAATGACACAGTTAAAAAATATTATATACAATCACACAGATTCTAGTCCCAAAGTAAGTTCTAAATACTTATTTTAAGGGATACTGAACTAACGCAAAGATACTATATTTCATAAAAAATACACACACACAAATATATAAACTAGCTTTTTTAAAAATAAAAGAATTGCAAAACTGTTTACGGTTTACTTATATTTTCCTTTGAGGTGTCTAGCCTCTGATGTTATTATAACTGCTGGTTCCAATGTCTGTAACTCGGTCAGTTTAGGATTAACGGTGCAATGCCTGAAATAAATATACTATCTTAAAATCGTGTACATGGAGATTCTGATCTTAAATTTTTGTGTAATATAATAATTTTGCAATCTAAAACATCATACTTTTTAACTAGTCACCACTTTTAAAAGTATGAGAAAGCAATTCTATAATAATAATAAAAAGGTACTTACTCAACAGATTCACGAGCCTTCGTTTTGTCGCTTGACGAATCATAATGATTCAATTTGTCACCACCAAAATCTTGGCATCTCTTCTTTGAGCTGAAAAATAAAATATACAACACATTGATTTACATAAACAATATGAAAATGCATGTAAGTTGCACTTTATTCAGGCTATATGCATGCAGGCTCTGTGTGCAGAGCAACTACGCTCTGCTGCCAGAAAATGTGGCAGAGAGACTCCGGACAAACGAAGCGGCGGGAAGAATTCTGTACCGGAACTTCACCGGGAAAAAACCACCGGTAAAACTAAGTACCGGGAAAAAATCTCCACGCGGCACCACGTTTGCCCGACTAAAACCTAACTAACTTAACGCAGTCTGCTACCACCGTAGCTTATGAAGGGAGCTACAGGGCCCTATATGATAACCTAACCTATAAATTAATTACAATTGAACACTTACCAAACTAAATCTTCTTTCTCTTCGGATCCAAACTTGAGTGTCTTCGGGAAGGGGGAATTCCTAATCACCCTACCTAACCCTTGAGATCTCAATTCCCCAGAACAACTAAATAGATTTCTTCCCGTAGTTTCACTCGGGAACAGCCAGATGTGAACAGCCAGCCACGTTTCACCTCTCACAAGAAAAAGTCACAATAACAGAGTTTTTCACAAACACAAATTCAATAGTTATTTAACAAACAGGAAATTCACAATTATCACTCAAACTAAACAACAAGCAAAAGACGCGAGACCGCTCCGCGTATTAAAATCAAACCGATATCGCCCTGGACAATGCAATGGCGGACCACACCCGACGCCATCCACGCTAGCAGTGTGAGAACCCCAAAACGCCTGGCGGCGATAACAGGAAACGCCTGCGTTTAGTTTTACCCAATATATTACAAACACTCTGTGTACTTTCCATTACTCTACGCTTACGTAGCTGCTACAAGCAAGCTGGGTGAGACAAATTCTATAGCCTTTCCAGATAAACGCCATTTTTGAAATTGGAATGGAATATGATACTCAAACTCACCCAAACATTCCGTCGTGGTGATTTTTTTCCTTTTTTAGTCATTTCTTTCGCTATTTTCATAGATTTCTTATTTCCCATTTTCACAGCGCTGCACAAAAATGCTGATCCCTCAATTTTTCTTTCACAAAAGTACGAAAAAAAATTGTTTAATTCAGTAGAAAGAGCGTCCGGAGACGACGTCACATGTACGCGGGCGGCGGCCGACTGACACGCAAGAACGAAGCGAGAGCCAAGCGTGGACGCATAGTAATAAGATTGTTTTTAGCATAGCACAATTTTGCTGTTATTTTCAGGAGATTGAAGAGGTTATAATTTTTATGGTATTTCTTAAATATCTTTTGAAATATTAGACAAGAAAAAAAAGTGTTCGATTCAGACTTTATTACAATAGATATATTTGCTATAAATTAAAAAAAATATATATGTTGTCGCTGAAAATTTTAAGAATTCTGACTTGAAAGATTTTTTCATAGAGGGGAATTTATGATTTTTTTTAACCAAATATATATATATATATTTAAAAAAGTATACGTTTCAGACTCTTTCACATATTGTGTATTATATGCTGTATTAATTTCAAGTTCGTAGTTAAACCTAAGTAGGTAAATTCCGTCATGAAAAATGACAATCATTAACACATTTGGACTACCATCTCGCCTTAATCAGTTGAATTATTGTGCGATCAGTATGTAGAGTTATCTCCGCACTATCAGTATTTTATGTTCATAAATTATGGCAGCTTATCAAGCCAACTAGGCTGTTCCCAATCTGTTACTAATCCAGTTGTACGCAACAGAATAGACTAAAGCCGTGTTTTGTGCAACAAAATCACGTGCAGAGTTGCTAAATTGGAAACAATACTTCAGGTTATCTGTAAAAAACTATCAATTTCCTTTTGGATACTAGTAAACATGATATGATAATTTTCATTCTCCTACATTATCATAATCTTCCATACCTTGCCTTTCTGTCTGCTCTGGTCGATGTTTTTACGTGGAATGACACACTCAATGACTTTCTTGTCATGTCTAGTCCATTATATTAATTCTATGGTCCAGTCATAACTTCAAAACTGTCTTCTTCTCTCTCTCTCTCTCTCAGCCGAAAGACGTCCACTGCTGGACAAAGGCCTCCCCCAAGGATTTCCACAACGACCGGTCCTGCGCTGCCCGCATCCATGCGCAACCCGCGACCTTCACCAGGTCGTCGTTCCACCGAGTGGGAGGCCTGCCAACACTGTCTTCTTACATAAGTATATTCAAATGTTAAGAGTTAATGGAAAGATATGACCGAAAACGAGATAGGAGTGACCCCTTTACCTTTTTTAGTCTTCTTATAATCATAGTGTTCTTATAGTCATAATAATAAAAAAAAACAATCTGCTACGTATTTTAAAATTTGTTACCCTAAATTTAAGCTACTTTTAAGTTACTTTTAGATTTATTGTATGTAACACAACCAGGTGTGAGAGCCCTGGAGCACTGTAATACAGGCTTGCCTAATACAGGCTCCAGTCTCCTTACAGTTTTGGTAAATGTACAGTATACATTCTGTAGTTACCAACTTTCTTCACCATGTACTGTTTTGGAGAATAAATAAAAAAATTTACTTTTTACTTTATATTTATCACTTTTTCTGCTATATGCGTCTCTTCTCTTATCATAATTCTTCTCTGCAATAATGTACATAAACAAAATCTGATCATCGAACCCACTACCTATCACTACAATAAACAAATACCCACTTACTGTCTAATCTGACACCGCCTCCTCAACAATTATGTAAATTACCTTGCAGAAAAGCAACGTGTCATTGTATTCGTTATGTTCAGCTCACCGCAGCTTCATTGTATTTGTTATTAGAAGTTAGATCACCTTTAATCCAAGTCCGAATTATACTAATCTCTCCTTTTAAATCTAAGTTACCCAAAATAATGCTTAAAATATGGCTGTAGACATTTTAAATTTCAGTTCCTATTTTCTAAATATATACCTAGTCCTGTAGTTTGTTACAACAAACTAGCCTAATTAATTTTGCTTAAAAGAAACTTACACAAAAGTGGGTCATGGGCTTTCATCATCTGTTCAATTCCCATTAGTACCTTTTGGGTTATAGGTAGATTAGTAATAGTGGGTTATAGATTTTAGTCGCATTAAAAGTTTCTACAAGGATTATTACGTCACACAAACAAAGTAGTGAATAAACTCAAGTTGTTTAGTTTTTCACTAAGTGATCAATCCGGTAGATAGTTTATCAGACAATCTTAAAAGCAGGATAATCCCAAATTACAAGTGAATGGTTCTGACCAATTATGGGTGCGGTTTGGACTTGCATTCCGTATTGTTGTGTTACCTTAACTTAGGTTAAGGCCTTTTGAACTGTAGTTTTAGATATTGATAGTTGATTAGATAATCTGATATTATTTTATAATTTTATAGATAGGAATGTCATTATTCACTATAAACAACTCCATTACTTTGTTGGTAAATAAATATTAAGATACATTTTTCCTTTTGAGATGATATGTTTCTACCGTAGAATTAACCCATTTTGATTTAACATTGAAATATACGCCTAGTTTCAAGTTCCCATCTAGAATATACTTAATTTTATGTCTTATTAAAATTGCAAATTTCCAATCCTGATATCATTACTGCGTAAGATTTTAACTATTCATGACTACACATGATTTGATTATGTGGCTGACATTTCATATATGGTATATTGGTTATGTATTATTATTTAACGCCATATAAATCTTAGTTTCAATGTAAAAAAAATACGAAAACTAATACCAAATATTATGGAAAAAACCCTTTTGATAAAAGCCTGATTTCAATACTATTTATTTTAGCATTTCTTCTCAACAACTTTGAAAAATTGTCTGCTATGGTGTGAGGTATATAAGACAATAAATTAATCAGATCAGGAGGGCTATTTTATAAATATATGATTCACCGTATAACCAGTAAGACGAGTGAAAATCTTATAATAGGTAAGTATTTCTTGAGTCCCACACAATTCAAAAATAGAGGCACAGTTTCCAGTTGTTCTATATTGTTAATCTTTCTTATTAACAGAAAGATTTATTAACACTCAAATGTCAAACTTGTTTTTGTACACTTAGTAATAAATATATGTCATGTGACCGAAATATAATGTGACTCTGAGATACCCAAATATAGTCATTTTGAATCTGTGGTAATCTGGAAACCGCTCTCAAGGTCGAAGAGGCTTTTAATTTTTTAAGTGTCTAACGCCAAAAATATTGATTAGTCGCTTCTTAATTAGGAGAATACAGATGTGTGTTGGCGTGTAGTTATTTAGTTCCGCGAAATTTATCTATGGGGTGATTAGGTTTCGACAAATTTGGTAAAGTCGTGATTATAATTCTATGTAGATTGATAACCATCAAGTTACTCGGCGAATGATTCATAATACACGTAGATACCTACAGTCAAAAACACATCAACCCACATCTTTAAATAATGATCTTGTCGAAATATTGCAAGCATTTTGTTTCAATATTTATCGAACTAGATCATTTTATTCATTTAATTTGCCTCTGATGAATTTTGTGGGAAAAATGACGGTATAAATTATTTGTATTTTTCATGAATTATTAAACTAATCATTATTTCAAAAGTGTTATTTCGGTCATCAATATCCTAATCTTATCTTAATTTATTAACTAATAAATGCGAAAGTGAGTTTGTTTATTTGTTTGTTTGTTACCTCTGTAACGCGGCGACGCGTTCATCCTCTTTGATCCATTTATGCGTGCGCTGGCACATACATACTTATTTCACCTGTCATAAATTTTAAATTGTATTCATACACATTCGATTCATATTCATTCTTGACTCAGTTTATGTAAATCATTTATCGTCTAATATTATAAAGATAAATAATATATCTTAAATATATTTAATATTATATAAATCAACATAGACCCTTATCGGGTATGTATTATTAAGTTTTATTGGTTCTTTTGGAAGTGATTCTAAATTTATAGTGAAGTGTGTTTATTATCTTTTTCTAACCGTTATTTATATTTGTTTTAGGTCTTATGTTTACCAATAAATTTATTACAACGACCCTGAAGATTACTTTTATTATTATATAGAGCTCTAACGCCTTACCCTCTGGCATGTTAGGCGACCAAGACTGTTTCATGAGTTTCTTTCGGCATTTTTTCTCAGCAGTGATCGTTCCGAAATGCTAGTAGTTTGTAGCTTTGAGACATAATATATTATGATTAAATAATTAGTTTTTGACGTGAAAAGAGCCTTCTTTGAAGGCCTAGTTTCAATAAAGAATTTTTGATTTTGATTTTTGATTTTCTTCACGCTTTATCTACTGAACCAATCTTCCTGAAATTGCGCATGCACATAGTTAGAATTACTGAGAAGGATATAGGGTACCTTTCATCTCGGACACTGTTCCCCTGGGAAATTCACGCGGGCGAAGCTGGGGGCAAAAGCTAGTAATATTTAAAATTTGACCTAATTGATTGATATATCAACGCAGAGGCGTGAAACGTAGAAACTTATTTTTTATTATTTAGCGTCAAGTGACCACTAAAAAAGGAATTTTTGAATTTCGGAATTCCACCACTGAGAGGATGAAATGGATAAAACACGAAATTCACCTATCCAGTAACCCTCAAAATACTCGTAGAATCAAAATACAAGGCAGGCTCGTGGCGCCGCCGCGAGGTAAAATTATGAATTCATAACATACGTAAATACAACTACATCTTAAGATCATGCGCATATTTCCTACTCGGATTATTCAAATTTAATTCTAGTATTCAAACTCAGGTAATATGGAAATTAGTCACACGATGCTTCGTTATACGACCCGGCCGTGTAACATTTTCAAGTTTGAAGATACTAGCTTAATGGTAAACATTTACAAACATAAATAAATATAATATTCGTCACACTTCGGAACACTTTGAATCCCATGGCTCTATTATTTAATCTGTGCTCATAGTATAAGGTTTCTTCGCAACAATGCAATTTTAACCGACTTCAAAAAAGGAGATTTTCAGTTTGTTTCTAACATATAATTATGTTAATGCATCAAAAAAAATCATACCTTGAATGTAAGCGATCAATGATACGAGTATATTCACACATATAAAGATCAACTTAAATTACAATTTTGATAATTTGAATAAGTCTGACTAATCTTAATGATTCATAAGTAAATGTAGCAAACTTGTAAGTTTCGACATCCTAAGCTCAAGCACGAGATGCACTTTGCCGATAGCTAGATGTTATACAAAGCTTATTTGAACATCCAAGCTCGTACTATACCGCTCGACATAGCTTCAAGCTAAAATTAACTGTCATTTTTTTAAGTCACGAACTTGTTATATCTAGATTACCTGTCGATGATATAAGAGATACTGAAGCAAAAGATTTTTTAAGTACACTTACACATATATACTTATTTCTTATGCAATAAGTACAATTTTTCTTTGGGTAACCACGTAATAGATGTAAATGAAAAATATCCAAATTTACGCAAAAATACATAGTATTAGTAAGATATACATACCTATACTGAAAATAAAAGATTTTCATTTTTAGATAAAAATATGCTTATGTACAGAATAGTGGGCTTTCTGATGGAATGGAGATTCAGATATAGTGACAGGTTGCTAGCAATGCTAGCCCATCGCCTATGAGTGGAGGAATCCCCAGTTTAAAGTCGTAAATGCAGAGACGTAATACTGTCTTCCCCGTAAGGGATAAAAACGTGATTCTATGTATGTATATACTTACAAAAAAAATGTTTGTAAGGGATAAGCTAAAACGAGTGGCTCAATTTGGTTACCAATTTAAAATTTTATATGACAAAAGTTACTTAGGATATATTTTTTCTCACGGAAGTGCATTTCTCATGAGAGTAAAGCCGCATCAAAAGCTAGTACATGATGAATAGTCTACAATCCTATTCACAGGATCATACTGAAGACCTACTTTCGCCGACTTTCAAAAGAAAACAAATTGCTAAACAAAGGGAGCTTTATTGATCATTAATAGTCGTTGATATGTCGAGATAAAAGGCGCCGGCGGAACTGGTATAGATCATATTGTGCAAGTGAAATAGAGAGTACTTATAGTTAACCCGAATAAATGAAGAACTATTAAGTCTGGATTTTCCTCGCTGTTCAATATCTCGTACACGTTTTAATATTTTTTAATACTTTTTACGCTTATATTACATATTTAGATTACGGTTGTTACCTAAGAAAATAATTTCCGAAATTCACTCACTAGCGCTATACCTAATAGAACGGGCAGTTATGTAATTGACCTTTAAATTTTTCATTAAGCAAAGCATTCATGTCATATGTTCCTTGAGTAATTCTAAGCATTTCTAGTCCGGGAGCCAACAAGAATCACGTGACTAGTCGGGGAGAGCGGGGTTCAAAGGTGACCGCCACCCGTCTTCTTCCAAAAAAATCTTAATGAAAAATTTTAAGGTTATGTAGGTATGCGTTACAAACCAAAAAAAACAAAAAAATGAAAATAATAATAACTGCCCGCGCTATAAAGAGAACCGCTGCAAAAATTCAAGTTTCTACATTCAGCAGTTTCTGCATTAAAATACCAGTTAGTCAGTCAGCGTTCAATTTTTATTTTTATTTTGGTATAGCCTTCTCTCTAGGTAACCTTCTATTGCAGTAAAATTTAAAATGGTTTTAACGTAAATTAACTGTAGAAACAGAAGCGTGTGCGGTATGTAAGATATGCTTGGGAAAGAAATGAAGAAGGCGACACTGATTTAAAATGAAAGCATTATATTGAAGTTACTTAGAAAGACACAAATATAATATAGTGAAAAGTACAGAAAGGAAAGAAAGAAAGAAAGTAGACGCGCACTTAAAGGAAAATATTTGCGTAGTTAATGCTCGCTACATAACTGACAGTTTCTAACTCAACTCGCCTAAACTCTACCAATTTGCACATCGAACCTGTAATCTTGTAATCCTATAAAGCGTTGTGTGCAATACAATAAACCGTATTGACTGTTGCCTAATTATTGGCAGCTACCCACTGTCTTCTGGCTATCAGATCAGCATTCACTTTTTCTTAGTTATCGGATGTTTGACATCAGAAATGCCTATCTGATAGCTTTGATAATGCCTGATTGATCAATGAATGTATTATATTAGTTCGAACATTAATGATATATCAAGCGAGCTAAGATTATCTATAAAAGATTTCAGATCTTTTTGAATGACCTTATTATTTTTTCTTTTTTTTTAATTAATGATTTTGATTATTTTTTATTTTTGAATGACTTATCTATAAAAACAAGAAGTTAAAATTTATGCTTGAGTTTGTCGATCGAACTAATAAATCGAACTAGTGATCAAAAGGAAGTAACAAGCCAGCATCAAGAAATAACAAGCTACTGATACTACCATACTAATATTATAAATGCGAAAGTTTGGATGTGAGTTTGTGAGTTTGTGAGTTTGTGAATTTGTGAGTTTGTGAGTTTGTGAGGATGTTTGTTACTCAATCACGCAAAATCTACTGGACGGATTTCGATGAAATTTGGTACAGAGGTAGATAATGACCTGGAATAGCACATAGGCTACTTTTTATCCCGGGAAAAAGCACTGTTCCCGTGGGAAATTCACGCGGGCGAAGCCGCGGGCAAAAGCTAGTTATCTATAAAAACAAGAAGTTAAAATTTATGCTTGAGTTTGTCGATCGAACTAATGAATCGAACTAGTGATCAAAAGGAAGTAACAAGCCAGCAACAAGAAATAACAAGCTACTGATAGCTTAAGCAGCTTCCGTGGAAATTTTATATTAGAAAAAATTGAGCAAGGAGTTTTTCTAATTGCCGTTTGGGAGTGGTATTATAATATTTGATTTAAAATTTTAAGTTCTTTAAATTCAGCTTTTATATGTCAGAAGCATTATATTTTAGGGTCAACTGTTTCTACTTTTAAAAGATATCTCGTATCTAAAAAAAAAGAAGGGAGAAGTTTCCTTCTTACTCTTCGAGTGATAGTCCGATGTTTATTTCAAGTCGTAAAAATATTGTTCTCTGCTAATATTGTCTACTAGATTTTGCCCGCGGCTTTGCCCGCGTGAATTTCCCGCGGGATCAGTGCTTTTTCCCTATGTCCTTCTCCGTCATTCTATGTGTATGCGAAATTTCAGGTAGATTGGTTCAGTACATAAAGCATGAAGAGTTAACAAACAAACAAACTCACTTTCGCATTTATAACATTATAGTTAGGATTAGAATAAACAATTGCTGACTGTATTTGTATGCAACACGCAACTAATTGTATCTTCGGGATCGCAACGATTGTTATGCAACCGATTGTCTTGTCCGATGCAAGCCGTTCTGATAAATTGCACATCCTGGTCTTTCTGATTACGATTACAGGGAAAAATATACCGTGAGATAACGGTGTAATCGATCAATGGTTATTTGCATGATTACCAGATAAAACATATCTTAAGTGATTCTTGTATTAAATTAAATATTTAGCCCGTTAATTTATTGTTGAACGGAAGCTTATACTAAAAATATATGCTGCTAGGTAATCTGTCAAAATAATTAGAGCCGTTTATAAACCTAGTTATTTACTTTCTGATGTAAAGTATAATTATGGATTTCTTTACATAGGTACATAATTCCATTTTCAATAGATATACTATAGGTTTTTTTGAAATGTGTGTTAGGGGCAAATTTTTGCATTTGTAATTTAGAAAAGCGAGGCACTTATGACGTACAAGCTTTCAAGTTTATATCATTTTTCATAATTGAATTTAGGCTACAGTTACCACTTCAAAATCATCTTGAGTTTAGCTTTTTGAATCATAATAATAAACATTACATAAGTAAAGCGTGCCTAATCTATTGCCTAAAAGCCCTCTAGGTATGACATATCCAAGCCGGAACTAGCAATAGATGCAACATTATTTATGACTTTGGGCTATATTGAAGTTTCACGAGCTCACGATTTGCCGGCTATTCTTCGCCATTCAATGCAGAGCACTGATTTTAATAGCACCGGTTTGAATAGCACCATTGGTATTCGAATGCACCGACCGATATTTTCCAATGAGCGCATTAAACAAATAAAACAGTTAATTCAGAAACTAGAACTTCAGCACAGAATTAGTATAAGTACTACGTACAGAAAAGAAACTCCCTGCCCCTCCCGCAATATTCCTCCCGGCACACCCCGATTGAAGACTATGAAAACGCATACGTTGACGTGTTACTGACGTGTTCACGGATGTACAGTTTCATTTGTAGTAGTAGTAGCTATATTTGACGCCCCGTTTCTATGAAGCGCCTGTGCCTGTGCCTTCAGACTAAATAGATATTGACATAATTGACAATCAATATTCTGATTAACACTGTGATGTACACTAGACGGCTTTAGCAATAAATCTTTCTTTTGTGTCTCTCCTCGTGTCTATCAAAGTGTTAAATAATATCATTATTCTTCAAGTTCTTAACTTATGTTTGTGAAACTATATTATATTCGTTACAAAAGCTTAGTCGTTTCCTCTTATTGATTCGCATCTCAAACTGATATCCATCTCATATTAATCAATTTTGGAACTGAACTCATTTATAAATTATTTTTGAAATATGTACCACTAATTAATTGTCTAATTATTTTTATTACTATTTTTTTAATATAGGTACCAGTAGTACCGTAAGTTGCTATTTGTAATGTTCTTACGGTGCTATTGAAATCGGTGCTATTTAAAACAAGGTGCTCTGAATACGTCGGCAATTCTTCTAAGACCTAAAAGGCCCGGGGTCACTGCCCGGACACAAAAGGTTATCTAACATCCGTCGAATTGCACCGCAAATCGTATTTAATCCAGTTTGATGATGTATTGATATCGGTGATGGTGATGTAACCGCGAAATTATGTGTGCGAGTATACTTTTAGTAGAGACACAACCTAGAACTAATTTCACAAAAATTAAAAAAAAACACGACTGTAGCTAAACGTGTCGAATATAAAAGACAGATGGCAGTTTTTTGCATTATTTTCATCATTATCATTCCGTAGTCCATATACTCGCTGCTAGTCCATAGATAGGCTCCTTCCATCTACGGCAGCCTTTTTTTTCCTGGATCATCTTTAACCAGTTATTGCCAACATATTCTTGACGTCATCGACCCTTATATTATTAAACGAAATACTATAGGTTCTATGTAAAGATACCTTTATTATTACTGCAATCAGTTAACAATTACGACTAGTTTAAATTACATTAAAATCGTGAACATAGTTTCATAAGAGGCGAATTATCAAATCCCATACTGATCACTGCTCGTGACCGTCCGAACGTTTATCCTCTAATTTCGCACTAAAATCATCTTTTTGTTTGTTTGTTACTCGTTCGGAATCGAGGATAAACCCATCGTATTAGCCTTCGCCTGAATTGCTTCAACTTGACATGTTCTGTGAGGTAACGGACGTGTAATTATAATTCATAATAGATTGACGCCTAGGCGCTATGTTTGCACCACAGAACTTGGAGTCATAAGGCAATGAGAAGTGCTACCGACTGTCTTGTAACAATATCTCTCGCTTTGACACACTAAAATAACAAGTTTACGTATTATTTCGTAGGTATTTAAATTTGCAAGACTTAATTTAAAAAAATTAAATTCGAACGAAAATTTGATTGAGTGCCTGTGAGTGAGCTAAAGAGTTGGAGTCCTATGCAACTTGTGTCAGACGACGATAACATAACGCGTCTATGCCACTTCTTCTTTATCTATGCCTTATCCCATTACTTGAGTCCGGCTCTTTTCATTTTCATGTGCCAATATCCTCTTTCCTTGTTATCTGGTTTTTCAAGTGGGCTTGCTTCTTTAGATATAGCTAACAACTAAAAAGCCACTTCTATTGGGCTTATCTATACATATAATAAAACAGTAAAAATATTTTGTCTGTACATTTAGTATTTTTGACTAAAATGGATAGAGGGACACTTAAAGAGAACAATAGAAAGCAAAAAAAATTTTTTGGAATTTCTTGTTTGTCTATCTGTATGTATGTACGCGTTTCACGCAATACTGTTGAATGAAACTTTTTTTGTTATATAGCTATTAAGCCTGGGCAACATATAGGCTATAATTGATTTTGAAAACTGGAACACCTGATGAAGAACCATAGCAGAACAGCTAAACTATAAGAAATATGGAAATGGTGCCTTAACAAAAGTCGTTCAACCTGATGAGCATTTTCTGCTGACGTATAAAAATTGAAGATCTGGAACATCTAATGAAAAGCTCCAAGAGACCAGCTACACTATAACATATGTGGAAATGGCGCCTTAGCAAAAATCGTTCAACCTGATGAGCATTTTCTGCTGACGTATAAAAATTGAAGATTTGGAACATCTGATGAATAACTCCAAGAGACCAGCAACACTATAACATATAGGGAAATGCCGCCTTAGCAAAACTTGATTAATCTGATGAGCATTTTCTAAAGACGTATAAAAATCGAAGATCCGAAACATATGAAACAGATTACAAAAAGACTTTTCATCTAAGCGAAACTCACGCGGGCGAAGCCGCGGGCAACAGCTAGTATTATTACAATTTCTGTGGTAGCAAAGCACTGTGTTTTTAGATCGGTCTGTACAATTGCTGATAAAATTATAGCTATATACTAGTTGCACCCCGGGGGAAATTCACTCCCGAGGGAAATTCAGAATAAATTATAGCTCACTTTACCCGTTAACCAAATTTCATTAAAAACCTGCTCTTTTTGGCGTAATTGAGTAACAAACAAACCTGACTTCGCACTTTAATATTAGTAGGGTCGTCCTAGTAACCATTACATTATTTCGCTGCCGATGACATTTGAGAGTTGAGTTCCTTGAATCCTCACACGAAAACAATATTAAAGGTCTCGTCTCGATGTTATAAGTTACTAATTTATATATCCCTTTTAATTTAACTTAAATCATCAAAGATTGATTGATCAATTGTTTTGATTTAATCTGTAAGATTTGATTGCTTGTCAGTCCCAATTGGAAAATCTGTATTTGATAAAAAAAGGATATGGACTATATACATGGATACGAAAACTTACATCGAAGCGAAGCGAGCAAAGCGAGTATATAATGAAGAAAAATTGACAGGTTTATTAGAAACAATGCAATTTTATACAGATGTAGATAACAGAACAACTAAAAATAATTGACCCTACTAAATCTCATATAGACGACTCCCTTGAACATCTTGGAAAAGCCCTTGTTGATGTAGCTACACAGGTAGCATCAAACAGCAAAGCCCGAACTCAAAAAATTCAGACTAAGACTAAACAGTTGTTGGAAGAAAGGAGATCATTAATAAATCAAAATAAGACTTCCACAGATCATTTCAAATATATCTGTAAAAAAGCACGTCAACAATTAGAAGAGGATATAAAAGCATACCGTGAAGTAATAGTTACAGATACCATCGAAAAACATAAAGGTCCTAAAATATTCAGTAAAACACTGTCATCTGGCACACAACAAATTACTATTGGACAAGAATAACACCTTAATAACAAAACAAAACAAACTGTTAAGTGTCGTGCAGGAATATTATGAAGATCTCTATCGCTCTGGTAATCCCAAGCCTGATACTATCAAAAACAGGAAGATACAGAATATTGGTTCGGTAGATATACCAGAAATTACTAAAACCGAAATAAAAGCTGCCCTAAATAGAATTTCAAATGGAAAAGCACCGGGAGAGGATAATATTATTATGGAGATGGTCAAAGAGGGTGGAGATACTGTTATTGAATATCTAAAAGGTCTGTACAACAAATGCCTTGAAGAAGGTAGAGTACCTAAAAAATGGGAAAGTTCAACAGTTATTCTGTTATTCAAAAAGGGCAACAAGTGTGACTTGAATAACTATCTGCCCATAAGTTTGTTATCACAGTTATACAAACTATTTACCAAAATCATAACTATTCGGCTGACCAAAAAGCTAGATTTCTACCAACCCATAGAGCAGGCTGGATTCAGAAGTGGGCTGAGTATGAGTACAGTGGACCACATTCTGGCTGTACGAATAGTTATAGAAAAAGTCACGGAATATCAGATGCCACTGTGGATAGCCTTCATCGATTACAAAAAGGCATTTGATAGCATAGAATCCTGGACCGTTATGGAGTCTCTGCAAAATGTACGCATTGATCATCATATAAAAACGCAGACATGAGGATCAACTTACCACCGGAAACCGAAACAATTAAAATAGAGAGAGGTGTTAGGCAGGGAGATACAATCTCTCCGAAATTGTTCACGCTAGTATTAGAAGACATCTTCAAAAAACTAAATTGGGTTAAGTATGGACTGCGTATTAAATAAAAGCGATTAACTAACTTACGATTTGCAGATGACATCGTCTTATTCTCTGAAACCCCCAAAGAACTAGAAACCATGATACAGGAATTAAGCCGTTCCTCTCGACTGTGCGGACTAGAGATGAATCTTAGCAAGACAAAGAGAATAAGATTCTCCCTAAGTATAACTTCAAAAGACACTATAAGACATATATCCTAACAAGGGATGAATGGAAAGGAGAATTTAAATCTCAAGAGAAAGACTGCCAAATCTGGTACACGGATGGATCCAAAACCAACCAAGGAACAGGAGCGGCATCTTTTCGACAGACAGACAACTGTATCAGAGCATGGGACAACTCTCGACCGTCTTTCAGGCGGAGGTGTATGCAATCACTGTCTGTGCTAAATTGAACCTAGAGGAAGGACAAGAAAATCGCACGATTTACATCCTTAGCGACAGCCAATCTGCACTCGCTGCCCTCGACTCCAGTAGGGTTGGCTCTGGACTGGTCTATGACTGCATAAGGTCCCTAAATAATTAAGGCAGGCACAACAGACTTAGGCTGGTTTGGGTGCCGGGTCATATTGGGGTTGAGGGGAACGAGAATGCGGATGAGTTGGCAAGGAAGGGTTCAAGTGAGACTTTAATAGGACCTGAACTCTTTGTTGGGCTGTCATATGGGATGGTAACTACGGCAATTAATGCATATGTCAAAGAAAGACACAGGTCCGAATGGAATGCACAGGATGGACTTACACACTCAAAGGCAATGCTTGGTGAAGGCAACACCAGGTGGCTCAAAGAGATCTGCAAGTATAGCAGAATACAGACAAGAATTCTAGCTGGGGCCTTGACTGGACACTTTGAAAATCGCAGTCACCTCTACAAATTAAAACTTGTCAACAGCCCTCTGTGCAGGGCCTGTGCAGAAGCAGAGGAGTCCATGAAACACATTTTGTGTTATTGTGACTCGTTGGCAAACAAGCGACTGGACCTCCTAGGATCAGCATATCCGGCCCTGGAGGACTATAGGCACTTCGCAACAGGTGATATTCTGAAGGTCATGCAGTCCTTCTTCAGAATTCCCGATGCGGGTGAGTAAGGCATTAGGGTAAGTACAAAAAAACCCAAGGTTTGAAGTACTTTCGGACCTCGGACTCCGCGTATTAAGATAAGATAAGATAGCAAGACAAAGGTCATGACCAACTGCCCTAACACCACAACCAACATCAAAGTGGAAAACATTGAAATCGAAAGGGTGTAAAAATACGTATATCTTGGTCAAGAAATGGTGATGGGGAAACAAAACCAGACCAATGAAATCAATAGGCGAATAAGATTAGCTTGGGCAGCCTATTCCAGAATCGACTATGTATTCAAGATGAACTTGACACCCGAACAAAACTCTCACTCGCATACATGACCAATGCATTCTGCCGGTTCTCACTTATGGTGCCGAAACCTGGGTTTTTACGAAGGAGATCCTACACAAACTCAGAGTCGCTCAAAGGGCAATTGAGAGAAAACTGGTTGGTGTCACGCTTAAAGATCGCAAGACAAGAGTGGCTCAGAAGACACAGTAAAGTCACGGATGTCATCAAACGTATTGCGAAGCTTAAGTGGCAATGGGCTGGCCATGTCGCCAGGAAAGAAAGTTCATGGTGCAAAGCTCTGGTGGAGTGGAGACCGTGGGGCGAAACACGCCCACAGGGAAGACCGCAAATGCGCTGGGCGGATGATGTTAAAAGAACAGCAGGCGTGAAATGGATTGAGATTGCCCAAGACCGAGAGAAGTGGCATACGATGAAGGAGGCCTACACCCATAGGGTTGAAAATGGCTGAAGAGAGAGAGTAGATAACATAAAAAAAATTAAGTAAGGTTTAAATATAAAGGTTAACATGTAAAATCTATAATATTTAGAAAACAATATTACAAAATTAGCATGCAATTGAAATTCTATAAGAACACTTCACAGGTGTAGGTTTACGTAGATTGGGCAACGTGTGCATATTTTTGCTCATTGAGCCCACGCCCACCAGTGGGCAAATTACCTAATTGTCAAGATGACTATTATTTAGAGTTAGATTACGATTGACATTTCAGGGATAATAAGTTGCGCGGGCGGTGCCAAAAGGGAAAGACGTTGATATAAACTTCATTTATGATTTTACGCACAATGTAATGTAAATTAAAAAGTTGTCAGGGCCCTTAAAAGGTTTTTAGGTTCTTAGGGACCTTAATTTTTATTAAACCTTCCGGGAGATAATATGATGGGAAGATCAGCGAAGCAGCTGGATTAAATCCAACTCGTGCCTCTTAAGTTTGTATCAATAAGTATAACTCATGTACCTATTGTTGTTGTTTTCATAGACCAACACTGGCTTCTGGTTAAGAAAAGCTTCGTAAAGAACGTCCAGGTTGGACCTACTAAGGTACATGTTAAAATACTGACATCATTGTTATGTAATATTTCATCCTGAGTAATCTTGGGTCTTTGGTTGTTTCACACCACAAGCGGTTCGAACCGTGGTCCGAATCGCCCGAGAGCCCCTTTTGAATGGGTTTTTACGCACCGCAGTGGTTGGAGCGGTGCGAATGGCCCAATGTATCCAGTAAGGAACCTTGGGCCATTCGCACCACTCCAACGGTGCGCAATGTGGGCTCTTGGGCGATTCAGTCCGCGGTTCAAATCGCTTGAATGGTGTGAAAAAACCTGAAATCAAAATCTACTTAAATAATCAAGTGTCAAATATTCCCGCAGTTTTCCTAATATTTCTCAAGCTGGCATTGAATGTAAATCACGTTTATTAGAGGCGAGCATGTAAAACAAGAGGAGTACAATAATTGGGAAATAAAAACTAGGTAATCGTTGCCATTGTCTTCTTTCGGACGGTTTGCAAGCGTTGCTCAACCTGATTTCCAGCCTATCCATGGACATAGAAATAAACTATTATATAATGTACTAGCTTTTACCCACGGCTTCGCGTATATTTCCCGCGGGAACAGGGCTTTTTCCCGGGATGAAAGGTACCCTATGTCCTTTTCAGTACTTCTGACTATGTGTATGCGAAATTTTATTAAGATTGGTTCAGTAGATAAAGCGGGAAGAGGTTACAAAGAAATAAATAAAACAAGCAAATATAAACAAACAAACTCACTTTCGCATTTATAATATTAGTTAGGATTCACACAATCCTTTGATCACGACTTTTACAGTCGATTGGTAAAAACACATGAAAATGCATTCAGTAGTTTTAAGAACCTAATATCACGTTCAGACAGAGTCAATTTCAATCCAAAATAAGGCTTGATATATTATTTAGTTTTATTAGGAACAATAAAATGCTAATATGAAAAAATAACATACATACTTGTAATTATCAAACAAAAATAGGCTCTCATACATAAACAGTGCATTCCGTGCACGCGAGCGCGTTGGTGTTTTTTTTTTTCTAAGGAAAAGACTTCAACGCGTGCGGGTTCTTGTTTTTGGAAAATAAAACAAAAAGTTTTTGTACAAAATTGTTATTTTTAAGTTGTAATAATTATTTTTTTTTACTTAAGGTAAGGTTATGAGAAAAGTTTTGGTGTATAATTTACACGGGCGATGCCGCGGGCAAAAGTTAAATATTAAAAATATTTTATCTGTAGGTATAAATTTTTATTATCTGAAAGCATGATTTCTATATATTAATCATTATAAAGTTTACAAATCAAATATTTTAAAAGTCTCAGCGTAGGTACATTCAAAATCCAGTCAAAGCAAATGACGAAAGATAAAAGGATACAATAAGTTGGTGAAACTGCAGTGTTATGTCATCGATGCATCCAAACGCCACAGATAATGTAGCAGAGAACCTCGGTTTGTGTCGAAAATACCGACAATTGCTGATTCGGTGGTATTTTACATTGTGATACTTTGGCTATATTTTAATGATGAAATAATATTGCGTTTGGATGGTTACACGAGAGAACATTTTTTCATAATATTGAGGGGCAAACAGGCTTGTAGCCTACCCGATGGTAAGCGGTCACCGCAGCCTGCAACACCAGGAGGCCTACCATTAATAAATATTTGCACGCCCAAAGAACTCTACATTTTTCACTATTGTAACAATTTTCATTATTGTATCCTAAAAATTTATAAATGTTGTATTTACCCTAAATGGTTTGCATATTTAGCAAATTAACTTCTTATGTATAAGATGATAAACTTATGAATTGCAAAGAAGCGCAAATGGTAAATAAAAATAAGTAAATTATCATTAAAATCTGTTTAAACATCTCTGTCAAGTCAATTGAATAAAATAAAAAAATAAAAATATTTTTGACTCCTATTGGCCCTGTAAAGACCGCTCATATAGGACTTATAGTTTTGGATAAATAACATAATTATGTACACCGCATTTAATGTTAGTCTTTCTTAAACTTCATTAAAAACTAGCTTTTGACCGCTTCTCGGCTTCGCTCGCGTGAATTTCCCAAAGGAACAGTGCTTTTTCCTGTGATGAAAGGTACCCTATGTTCTTCTCAGTACTTTTAACTATGCGTATGCGAAATTTCGAGAAAATTGATTCATTAGTTAAGGCTTGAAGAGATAACAAACCAATAAACAAACTCACTTGCGCATTTACAATATTACTTGGGGTTATTTAATGTTAACTGAGACGAGTCATTATCGCCCCATATCTTGCCTTAAATCAAACATAATACTCAGCTCAACAGTTATAATGCAAAATAGTGTTACAAAAGTAATTAGCACCATTAATAAAGCCTTTAGCCGACTGTCGAGGACCACAGCTGTCACAGAGCGACACGATCGTTGTACGTCTGTCTGTGAGTGCTGACAGCGGTAATTATTGCAAATTATTGTCATAATTACCCGTGAACTTATAATTACACAGGTCATATTAACGTTTTGTGATATGGTTGTAGAGAAAAGTTATAATATTTTACCCATTTTTATTAATATATTTCACTAGAAATCAAACCAAATTTATTTTTTTTCTAGGTATTTATGTTCCACTGCTGGGCAAAAGCTACCCCTAATTCCCACTCATCTCTGTCCTTCATCTTTCAATACTAACTAAAAATAAAAATCGTCAACTCCTAAAATAATCTAGATTTTTTGCGCTTTCAAAACAAATTAATATTATGTAAATAAAGCTGTTAATTAAATATTTCTCAACTCCAAAACAAAAATGCATTTGGTACAAAAATGGATGCGATTAATAAAATTATACAAATGAGATCGCTTAACTGTTCTCATTTCAGGTCATGTTGGTAAGGTCACATATTTATTTGAGAATAACCATATTTAAGTGTTGTCTTTCAATGTCGTTTATACATTTTGCGGTTCTCCCGAGATATACCGAGCCTTATTTTCATGAATCAGCATTATAGTGTACTAGCTTTCGCCCGCGGCTTCGCCCGCGTAAATTTCCCACAAGAACAGTGCTTTTTCCCGGGACGAAAGGTACCCTATGTCCTTCTCCATACTTCCAGCTATGTGTATGCGAAATTTCAGGAAGATTGGTTCAGTAGATAAAGCGTGAAGAGGTAACAAACAAACAAACAAACTCACTTTCGCATTTATAATATTAGTTAGGATTCATACTGATACTAGCTTTTGCCCGCGGCTTCGCCCGCGTGAATTTCCCACGGGACTAGTGCTTTTTCCCGGGATGAAAGGTACCCTATGTCCTTCTCAGTACTTCTAACTATGTGTATACAAAATTTCAGGAAAATTGGCTCAGTAGATAAAGCGTAAAGAAGTAACAAACAAACAAACTCACTTTTGCATTTATAATATTAGTTAGGATTAGGATAATAAAGCTGAGGAGTTTGAGTGGATGTTTGTTTGAATGAGCTAATCGCAGAAATTACAATCATTGTCAGTCTGATTTGAAAATACATTAGGTGTGTAGAGATCTAAAACCATATCCTTGATTAAATTGACGAGTGTGGCCATCTTTGCATTTAATTGCAATGCAATTTAAGTCTGAAATTTATCTAATCTAAGTATCATACATAACTACATTACGCCTATTAGCTGTAAATACCAGGTAAATACCATATACTTATCGCAGTAAATACTCTCAAATAATATAATCTTAGGGTAATAGTATTTTTTATCGATACTCGTAGAACATAAGAGCCTTTATGGGTCTTATAATTATTAAATATATTATTTTAAAATAGCTTTATTTTTATCTTTACAATGATTGAATTTATAGAAACTTGATAGCGATGGAAACTAAGTCTAGAATGACATCCAAAAATAAAGAATAGAATATGAATCAATACAGTACCCATATATGCCCAGCGGGTCGTTTTCGACCCAAAAAACGTGTCATAGAAAAAAAAAATACACAGAAATATATTTTTTTTGTGACGTCTATGATTATCAATTAAAAGATCAGACTATTATCTACTAAACCAAACAGAGAATTTTGTTTCACTGCTTAGTTTATTAAATCTGTTGACAGTCAAATTTGTGACTTGAATTTGGAGGGCAAAAATATCTGTTTTTGTTGTGAAAATTTTAACTGATAATTTTATACATTTAAAAATATTCGTCATGTCGTATTTATATAATAGTTCGATAGTGTATCTATCTATAGTATAGTACAAATATATTTCAAAAATATTTGTTTCTTACTGAGATAATGCTGTCGAAACATTGATGGGTCGAAAACGACCCCTTGGGCAGTTGTGTTACCTAAAAATATGTTGAATATAAATGTAATATCATATTATTTTAATTAATTATTTCAATAAAATAAGTATGGATTCATGAATATATGACATGTAATTGACAACAATTTTTTTACATACGGAAAACATTTTATTTTTACATCAAAAAAACATTTAAATCATATTTGAGCCTTTTAGATACTGGCATCGAGTTATATCTTGTTTTGTTTTTGCATCAAGTTAGGTCCACTAGTTTGAATTTTGGGATAAAGTTGTAAAAAAACTTTGACAGAGGAAAGTGCTCCTGGGCGATGAGAACTCTTCGCAGGAACAGTCACAAGTTAACAAGACCTCTTCCGAAGTTTTTCACAACTTCATCCTAAAATTTAAATTAGTGGACCTAACTTGGTACGAAAAGAAAAACAAGAAATAACTCAGAGCAGGTAATATAGGAGGCTCAAAAGTAATTTAAATGTTTTTTTATGTAAAAAATAAAACGTTTTTGGCATGCAGAAAATATATTGTCTATTTATATATCATAATTCATGATTTCATACTTATTTTATTGCGATAAATAATGTAAACTAATAGGTACAATATTACATTTTTATCAACATAATTTTTAGTAACACATCTGCCCTAGGGGTCGTTTTCGACCCAATGAAAAGAACACACTTCCCCCCATCCCCCCTTAAATTTTCATTTAGAGTACCCATTAGGTACTTATGAAGGCTTAGGTTACATATCTAAAAATGAGAGACATCCGAGACCAAAAATAGTTCTGGGCAGATATGGGTTAAATGACAGATGAGATAGGAGTAGTTAGGATGCACGGGTTCTGGCTCAGTGGTGGGGGTCCTCCCCCCTCCTCCCACCTGTTTCTGTCTCTGTCTCCCCTCGTCTGCCTCAAAAAAAATTCCTAGCCTAAAAAAAAAAAAAAAAAAAAAAAAAAAAAAAAAAGAGGAAATCGGGGTCGCTGAACACGATGGTGAGGTCCCCGAGACGCTCCGAGCAACGGTTGCAGCTCTACGTTCTACAGCATGCACAGGTGATTAAGAAACGCTCGAATACAATGGCATATCCGTCTAATGAGGGTTAACTTAATGACGGTCAACCTATTGTCTTCATTGCTCGGTGATGCTCATTTATCCTAACGACTTTTTTGTTGTTCTCATTGTTATCAACGATCGTTATCGCTCGTTAGGTCAATAACAAAGGCTACCTGGCCTCTACCAATGGATGGTTGAGGTTAGAAAAGCTCGACGCTAACTTCTCTACCTGGCCTCTGGCAGTGGATGGTCGAGGTACAGTCAACAGCACATCCACCAAACCCTACATTTTGTACGTTTTGCTGTACACTGTACCCGGACTTTCACCTCTTGGCATGTGATATGGAATGTTTGATCTAGATTACTGATTACTTCAAATGATTATTACACTACATTACTTAATGGCATCATTACTTAATACTATTTAAACTAGATTGTTAATTGTCTCCAACACACTATAAGACAGCTGTGAAGAGGCATTGATACCGTAGTACGAACTGGACTTCAATATTGCTTGTGCAGTGAACATCAATATCATAGTGACCAAGTGAAGTGCAAGGAACATCTTTATAATCATCATGGATGTGAGTATCTTATATTGTTTTTTACAGTTGTGAATGTTATTTTACTTTCTAATATTTGTCACAAACTTATAGACTTCGTTGTATATTGGTTACAGAGCCCATTACTCATAAACGAAGAATTGAATACGCTGAAACATTTTTATATGCCGTTATCCCCCGATGCTGAAGATGTGAAAGATCTGATGCCACCACAAGTCAGATTGAGTAACAAAAGGACTGCTAGCACCAAAGACTTGGACGAACTCTTTGAAATTCCACCGGCGAAGAAGAAGAAAAAAGTATCTTCATGTGTTGGACGGGCCAGTAAAGAGGGAGGAACATCGTACATTTCGACGAACCTCGATGACGCCAGTCTCAGCACACACCTTATTAAAATAGAGGTGTATGATTTGAATAAAATATGCAAATTGCCCAAAGAGGAGCATTGGAAGCATACCAGTACGCGGATTAAATATTACACCACGCAAAATAGTGCCAATTTTAAAAAATCAACGGATTTGATTTTCCAAATTACAAAGGAAATAGCGAACACCCCGGGCTCTCGAAAATACCACTTTGGCAATTAACATTTTATGACAAACACCATTGTATCTGCTTATCAAGACAACCTATTGTTTAATATATTGTGACCACTAGTTAAACTATCCTTTGTTCTTTGTAAATATTTAATTTTAATAAACCTTTGTTTTATGAATTTATTTTGTTTTGCATTTATTCCATACCCTTACCCTTACTAGGTAGGTAAACTAATAAAAACACACAAGTATTCTTAAAATTAATTTTTATTTAGAAAAAATATTTAAACATTTTGTTTACATACTTATCATTACTTATGGTATTATTACTAAACAAGTTTACAAAATCATTCAAACAAACACCATTATAGCGTAAAAAAATATAAACCAAACAATATATCCCACAAACTGAACTTAGATAGTTTTGGATTATTTTACTATTATGATGCCATATTTTGCAGTTGGTTTTCAAAAAGTATTCATGGTATCTAGTTGGCTTTCTACCAAATGAATCAAAATATTCACCAACGCCATGTTTGTTTACATAAATAGCTACCCAATGAGACCCTGGTTTATTATCAGGGTCTAAATTCGATATAAGATAAATGGGTAAATCAACTCTTATTGGTATGCGATTGGCAGCAAATACATTATTTTGTAGTCTTGGATCAACTATTTTTAAAAACTTCTGGATATCATTAGAATCCATATTACTAATGATGTCTTAGCTTACTAAAAACACAATACATAATAAATGTATTACAAGGAAGATGTACATTTTATATGAAATTAACTATTGTAATCCATAATGATTTCACGATTTTTGTTTATTTCAATGACATTATCAAATTCTGCATATACAACACAATTCACAGTAGACGTCAAAGTATTTTCAAACCGTACCTCTATTCTTACACTACCACGTTTAATTAAATTCCAATGAGAAGTTGAGTTTGCACTAAGATCAGGAGTCATATCGAAAGCCATTAAACAATATCCGTTTGCAAATGCTTCTTTAGTTATTGCGTTACCATCATTCAAAAAGTGTATGCCAGTACCGGAAAATATTGTATGATAAACGCTTATAAAAGAATTGTCGGAAAACGTGGGTGTCAAGGTTTTTGATGGTATTTGTTGACCGTCTACATACAAAGTAAGTAAATTTAGACTATTATGTTTGAAATCAAATGGATTTGTTTCTAAACTCCCATTAAATGCTTTATTGTCAACAAACCCTATAATACACCTTTTTGGTATCTGTCCGAGAAAAACATTTTCAAGCGCTTTTCCTTGAACTCCTGATGGGATAGTTAAAACCTTTACTTCAGCCCTAGAAACAGAATATTTAGCTGTAGTTGTGCTCAGTACTTTTTCGTGTGCAAGTAAAACTGAAGGATTAATGCGAACTTTGCGAATAATTAGAGTAGCTGCAGTAATATTCACTTTATATTTGCTATCTGCTTGAGATGAGATCAAGTTAAAGGCATCTTTTGAGCGAACCATTTTTAATCGCATTTCTACTCCATTAATCATAAACTTTCCTTGGTTAAATATGTCGCCATGTAAATGACCTATCATTTCTATGGTATTACTCTGTTTTGCTAATTCTTGACGCTTTGTAAAGCCTTTGTTTGATGCATCATATGTTGTCATCTTTCCAGGGTGTCTTCATACCACAATCCACAAGTAAGATGTGTCGATTTGGCTGCTTCACCATAATTCAATAAGGTTTCTATATATGCACGATATGCATATGTGTTGTTTGGGGGTGATATAAGTTTTTGATTTAAATATATATCTAATTGACTAAAAGAGAATGCAACCAATTATTTACAGGAGCAACAACAGCATTATCTGCTATTTTCGTTGAATCAGAGTTTTCGATTCGTGCTTTTACACAAATCATTGTATGTGATAAGTCAATATAATCATCACCAGCCCCAGGTATCAAAAACTCAATAGGGCCATCATCGGTGAGGGAAGAAATTGGTTGATATTGCACCCACTGACCACTTTCTATACTTGTTTGAGTTGATGGTAAAGCAAAGAGATCCAATTCTGATTTTATACACTCACATGAACTATTATGTAAAAATGCCATTTTTATTTATTTATTGGGAGAATATATCGTTTTTGTTTTTAAGAGACTTCTTTTTACAAGCTTTTCGTTGAGATGACTTTTTACGACTGAGCATTTTTGTGTTTCGTCTTATGTTTTTATTACCAGACCCAGACATTATTGAATCGATTTTCTCATCAGCTTTTCTTTTCAAATTCGTTGTAGCAGATTTTAAATGATTTTTTATAGATACATCCATGGGTTGTGTCCTAACCATATCACTTAGAACTCCAACACCTGCATTTAATGCTTCTTTACCAAGAACTTTGGCACCACTTTTTAACAAAGGGAATACAGATCTAAAGAGTCCACCTAAGAAACTGCCTATACCATGTCCTCGTTGGTATGGGGCGCCTTTATAAATAATACCCACACCAGAACCTGCTTGTGCAGAATAGTAGTGGTGATATGGACAGGTCACAGACATAATTTTATTAATTTATTCTTTTAAAATGAAGTTTAATACACGAGACTCCGAATTCAAATGGTATTCTTTCACCATTACTTGATCTTATATCTATTTCTATTACATCAAATTCTCTACGTAATACAGGTAGATAATGTGCAGGGGAAAAAACGTTCATTTTATATGCTCCATAAATGTACTTTGTAGGATCCAGTGGAATAATTCTTAACAAAGAAGTCATTACATCTCCAACAATTTGTGGTTGGACTATGTCTGAATAAATAAATAATTGAGATGGCAAGCCTAAATGTAAGTTCATAGGATAATTCCCCATGTTATGCGTTATAAAATTCGTATTAGGTACATATCCTAGTTGTAGTGCTAGTTTAGGATTTGTTGTAATTTTTATAATATGTTTGTCCATTGCCTTTACTGCTACCAGTTTAGATATTGTATCATATTGAAACTTCACTTTTCCTTGTATTAATGGGTTCATGTTAAAAGCATTTAAAAAATTATTAATATTGTCATAATTCGTTGCGGGTATGTGGGATTTATATTCAATTTGGGTATATTCTGTTTGGGAATCCGGTGCAAGCATTTCTTTAGTGATGTAGATAATATTTTCATGATCTTGTACATTCAGCATACTACATGGATAGTGAAATTCTACAAGACCCACCACCCATTCTCCTTCTAATTTGATAGTTTTAGGTAACTTGGTGAAAAAATTTGCTGTAGTATTTTGTGGGAAATAACTCATGGAGCTATTGCTCAATAAAGTCAAGTAAAAACTATCTTCAGTCATATTCCTTTTAAAGTTGATGCGAGAACCCAACTATTAAATTTGCTTGGATAACCTACCCACTTGACTAACACTTCTTTTCTGGCACCAGAATATCGTGTACGTAGTATTTTATCGATTTTAAACATTGTGGTGGGGTCATATGAAACTTTTTGCAATTCATTACTATAGAATGTGCCCACAATTGATTCATTCTGAATATCTTTAATTGTGTAAACTACTCTTGGTGAACGTTTTATAATTGTGGTAATGATAAAAATTTCATCACTCCAATTAGTTTCATATCCTTTTTGAAAAATATGTTTGTATTTCGTAATTCTCACATAATCCCCTACATGTAATGTTGGTGTTTCAATATTAACCTTTGACATTTTTGAACGTCCTTCATACGTGTTACGCCATACGGTCATAATATTATTTAAATTTACATCAATTGGGCACATTTTTATAGTTGAATGATAGCTATGATTATAAGAATAAAGTAAAATCTTGTAAGATGTCGATGTATCTGTAAGTATTTTTATGAGTAAAATATCGCCACATTTTTGATTTCAATGTTCTCTGAAATCTTTCTACTACACTAGCTTTTATATCAGGATTATTGGTGGTATAATAATTAATATTTTTACTTTTGAAATACTGTCTAACGTCTTTAGATACAAACTCAGTACCTTTATCAGATTGTATGTGAGTGGGGGTAGCTTTTGCTTCATTAAATATACTTTCAAAATTATCCTTGATTGTTGATGAATTTTTTTTGATAAGTGGTCTAGCAAAAGCATACTTACTAAAAACATCAATAACACACAATATATAGTTATAACCATCATTATATTTACTATAAGTTCTCATATCACTTAAATCTGCTTGCCATAGCTCATTGAAATTAGATAAAATATATCTATTTCTTGGAAATTTTCTATGCACCGGCTTATGTAAAGTATAAGTTTCTTGTGTCTTTAACCATCCTCGGACCTCTTCACGTGTCATTGTACCTTTCATTGCTTTTACTAATTTATCAACACTACTATATCCTGCTGGATTTTTTACATCATAATATATACTATGGATATCTAGTAAGGGGTCCATCTTTCCCAATCAAATGTTTTAGATTTAGGACTTCGATGTGATTTAGGAGTTTTTAGTTCGTTAGGAGTACTTTTTCGAAAATCATCTATATATAGTGATTTAATGTGCTTATTGATTTCAGGATTACCTATACAAATCAATGGAACTTTAATTTCATTTAATATTTCTACAAATTTTTCCCATCCATGTGGTTTGATTCGTTTTAGTGGTCTAAGTGTTATATTAACCAAATCAATTATATTACTATGTGGTATGGGTTCATTTCTTATGACAACAGTACCATCATCTTTCCAAAAAATCTTATCCTTATTACTCAAAATAGCTTCTAACAGTAGATCACCTTTCTTTTTATAAGTTTTTGGTAGAAGTCGATTAACATATTCAGTTGTATAATGTTTAAGCGATGTATCTTCTTGCCTGTGTTTAGGTGATTCCACGTCTTCTTGCTTTTGAACGTCTTTTGTAAATGGTATTTCTTCTGACTTAGCCTCCTTTTTATGGTCAATGTTATCGTAATCATCATCAATAGTAATTGGTAATTTTATCGCCTTTCTGTCTTCTTTTAGTAAGTATAAATATCTTTGTAAAACTTGCATATATAAAGACCATTTCTCATGATCATTAATTTTACTTTTCAAAATTTTTTGCATTTCTTTATCTAAACGTGTCAAAGAATCATCCGTGATGTTTTCATGAGTTTTAAGTCGGTTTAAAACATCTGGCTCGATCAAAATCATTTTTTTTGTATGATCCATTATAATATTTTATTTTACACCTCAACTAAATAAACTACTTAGTATTGTGCTTAGAATTAATGGAAGAAAAGATCCACCTTTTTGAATGAGAATACGTTTCCGTAAATTGCTTTTACCTTTAGAAATCAACTTTTCGTAGTATATTTTTATACTTCTTAAGTCGCGATTTATCTTTTTCTTTAATAGGTACTTTACCATTTAAAATGTTATAAATACATTCACATATGCAGTTAATTTCTTCATCATTACAAACTTTTAATAGTGCAACTCTGTACTTTGGTTTAAGGATATGTAGAGCTCGTAGTAAATCTTGATGCGTCTTTACTCTTCTAGTCATCATTAGCAACTAAGAGCACCTTATGGTGAACGTTTTATTATAAAGAGGTGAGGTTAGTTGAGAAAAAACAATTAAATTGTAATTTGTTGCTCAGAGAGTCACCAATGTTTTCTATGGGTATTTTACCCTCGAAAACTCTAATAATATTTTCACAAATACGATTTAGTTCATCCTCATCACAAGCTCTCTCTAAAATTTTTCGATACTTTTTTTGAGTATACATAACACTTTTCTTTCTGCTGACGATGAGGTTGCATTCGACGTTTGGACAGTAACAGCCATTATTAAACACTGACTAAACCTCATGGTTAACATTATAATTATATCCCTTTTTCGGTAAATAAACAAAGCAATGTTTATCGAATGGAAATATTTTTGTTTTAAATCTGCAAACATCATTTGTACTTTGTTTTAAATCTACCATTAAATATCCATGAGCTTCTTTTGTTGCATCTCTGTAAGCTTCTTCTACAAATTTTGCACTATCTGGATATACTTGACGGGCTAAATGTTTAATTTGTGTTTTATCTCTCGGGTTTTTGAAATAAATAAGGTAACTTGTATTTAACGATATATCACGTTGCCCTCTCCCCTGATGAAATAAATTTTGTGTTATATAAAATACACTTAGATTTCTGTGATGGCTTCCTTTGGTAAAAATGTCAACTATTCGCCCATCTGATTCTCTCATTAGATCGTCTATTATTAACAGTTGTGGGTGTTCACCGTCAAACATGGTCATATCAGGGATTCCTTGTACATACAATACATCGGTTCTATCATATAAGGGTTGCATTTCATCATAACACCATATTATTTTATGAAATTTAACATTGCACATAGATTTTGTGTATGATAAGAAATTTGTAACGAAGTTAGACTTTCCAGAACCACTAGGACCCGCAACTATGGCGGTAAAAGGATGAATAAAGTGAACCATCCTATGCTGCAAATTAGACACGTTCATCAATTTCGGATACTTCTTTATAAATGGATGTTAAAAATGAAAGATAAAATATTTATACAAAACATTTTATTGTTTAGCATTTAGTCACACACACGGAAATAATTATAACAATAGTTAAACTAGAAAAAATATTTATTTACTCAATTAAACACATTGCAATTACTAAAATTTCCAATATCAAAGACGACACTTGCACTATACCTTAACTAATTAGTTACTATGTTAACAATAACATGTTACCAACAAATAAACAACAAGATAACATACATACTACTTTAAAACTATGCATTTACTTAAAATTACAAATTACTTATAATACACATCAGAGAATAATTTACAAGTTACAATCATCTTTTATACTATAATGCCCCCATGCTAGAGTATCTGTTGAATTGGGGATTAAATATCTCTTAGTGTCATTAGAAGATAAACAAATCTTATTAACTTTTTGAGTAAATACTAAATGTTTTAAAGATCTAAATCTATACATTTCTGCTAATAATACCGTTTTATCCAGCAAACAGGATCTATAATTTTCCATTGTTAGGTTTTTGGTCACACACTTATTCACACCTTTGGCCTTAGTTATAAGTCTACTTTCTACTTTCATGGCATACATTTTTGATCTCAATCCTACAAATTCAGAAAATATTTTCCCATTATTTTCATCTTTGAAGAATCCAATTTTTTCTTGTTAACCCGAGGGTAATCAAAAACGTTATCCTCAGGATAATCTGATGTGTCAAAATACTCATGCAAGTCAGGTCGTATATCATGATAAAAATCTTTTGTAAATATTTGATAAACTAAACTATCGGTATCAGTATATAATAACTTTGAATTATTAAACTTATTTTTTATATAATTATAATGAAAGTTATACATTAAAATCTTAGATATGTCTAATATACTAAATCCTAAATATATTGGTTTATTGTATAAAAGTTTGGTTCTCTGGAGTTGAATTGCAACTAAATTTTCGGAAAATACAGACATACTGTGGAATTCAGGACGTGCTATGAGTGACTCAGCACCTTGAGTTTTGTCACAATTTTTCCACTGTGTCACTAATTTTACATCTACTCTTTTTCTATATTTTCCATGGTTTTTCCAAATATGGAGTTATTCATTAATTTGTAAAAATCTTTTGCAAAGTCCGTTTTTGCCGATGTTCGTAGTGAAGTATTTAAATCAATATATTGTTTTAACCACGGACTTTGATGAAATTTTAACACTCTATGTACCTTTTTTAGTTTAAGACCCATTGATAAACATTGTTGAAGATTTCTATAATGAATTATATATTTAAATTTGTTTTTAAATTTGTAACCAATTTCAATTCTTTGGAATTATCTGTAGTGATACGTTCAGGACAAAGTGGTAAATCTGAATGATCATCATGAAGTTCATGAGGATATTCTAAATCTACTTCTAAAATGTAACCATACCCCGAGTCATATGGTAAGTTAAAGTCAACGGTATTAGATTCCACCCATTCAAACCCACCTATAGGTAAGTATTGTGACATAGCCCACCCATATAAATTATTAGCATCGAAATAAGTTAAATATGAATCTGGTTGATTCCTATCATAATCTGTCATGTATTGATTATTTGCTTTGGCATATCGATTGCTGCACTGTGATACGCCTCCTCGTATACCTGACTTTACAAAAGATATCATTTCAAAATCTGTTAATAATTCTAGTTCAATTTTTGTTAATTTTAACATTGCATCCCAACTTAGGCCTGGTGCAGTATAATAATGACATGGGTCTAGATCATAAGTATTAATGCAAACAATTCTAAAATTTTCAAAAATATCAGTTAGCAACAAAACGTCTGTTTTTAAATATAAATCTGAATAATCCCCCATGTTTTGACAGTTGAAATGTTTCCATACTTTATGTGCATGTTCATAATCTTCATCAGTTACACTAGAATTCGACATTGTATTATAGAACAGTTCTTTTGAAGGCAATTCAGTTAATTTTAATGAATCAAAAGACGTCATTTGTTCATATGGGAAAATTCCTTTTCTTTTTACTAAACTAAGATCATCAACATTAGGGAAATTTTTACTTAATTCGCAAAACTGTTCACTACTAAGATTATTAGCTAATTTTTCTAAACTACTGGACATAAATTTGAAAGAATCTATAAATCGGAGACTTACCTGACGATTGTTAATATTAATTACTTTACTAAAAGATATGTATCTTTCTTTATTTTGGGGTATTACTTGTATAGCTCCTTCGACTGTATTTAAAGCATGAACTATAAAATGTGCATCATAATGACTAAGATTATGTAAAATAACAGGTACAAAACGAGGTGTTTCATATTTTTTACCACATACATTATGTGCAACACCTTGAAAGTAACCTGTATGTGAATTATAAACTATAAAATCTTCATAATTTAGGTCTAAACCACAAACATAACATTTTGTAGTATCCCTTATTATGTTTCTTTCTTCATCAGAAAGCAATTTGGGGGTTTTGATGAAAGTATTACATCTCATTATTTTCTCTAAATCACATTGTAAACGTTTCATAAAAACATCTGCACAATCAGGTCCACTATAAGTTACATATTTTGAAAGACTATCATCATAGGAACATTTTATGTAATAACCGAAACTATAAACATCATGTCTCTGCATATTTTCTGTGAATGAATTTTTGGGATCATTGGTACAACTAGCAATCGGTTTTAAAAATGCCTCGAAATCTGCGTAAATAACAAAAGGAATTTTTAAGTTTTTTATTATAATTTTCGAATGTTAATTTACTGTTACTTATATTTTCACCAAACCAATTCTTTCTAAAAGTATTTAGCGATGGTATATCAGTTCGAATATGCATGCAATCAAAATTTTGGTGTGTTAATAAGGCTTCTTTTTTATTGAAATGTAAAAGACAACCATCACAAATATAAATTGCATTATTTTGTGTGGTCATCTGTTTGGATAACAATCTTGACAAATTTTTAATATAGCAATAATGGTTGGTCAAACCGTTTGATATCAATAATAAATTAATATGAATTTGCTTCCGGTTTTGTATGGTAAAGCGGCCCCACAATTGTGTTTTCTTTATCTTTTTTATTATATTCTAGTCCAAATACATTAACACTAATTGAATTCAAATTTTCAAACTTTTGTATATCTGATAACTTTACTGGGAAGGATATACCATCAAAATTTAATTTATTGTTATATTGTACATAAGCTGTAACTCTATCGGAATTACGGCTAGCAGGGTATAATGCAGAGAGTATTGCCCACTTAAAACATTGAACATCTGAATTTTTTACATTAATTACCGCTTTTTTAACACGTATATCATGTGGTAATTCAATGTATGATTTTCCGCGTAAAGGATTAAATTTACCTACATTCATGTCGAGTCTAGTAATATGTTGTAGACTCCAACCACTATCTTTTTTCTCAAATTCGCTAATCCTAGTACACAATGTATCCCTTACAGATTTGATAATTTCTTCAATGTCCGTGCTCAGGTCAATTATAAAATTAGACGTAAGAAAATCAAACGAATTTTTTAAATTCTTACTTTGCTGGATAAAATCGGCATATAATATGAAGTTAACCTTATATATGATATATTGCTTTGAACACTCCGAAGCAAGTAAATTAATAGTATTTTTTATAGAGTCAAAAAACATCTCGACAGTTGTAAACCTATCATTATTATTTGCACTAATCCTATATGTTAAAATTCTATCTTTGAAAGCTGTTTCAATAACATCAACATTTTCTAATGAATGCTTTGATCTAAATAAATTATTTTTATGAAGATTACTATTAACATGATTGGAGAAGTACCTTCTTTTCACCATGATTTTACAGGTGGCGCACTCCATCATCGGAACTTCTGACGTATTCTCTAAGGCTGCTATTTCACACGCTGTTTCACCTTCCCCTCTGGATGTAGAAGCACCGCCACTTGAATCACCACGACCCACTTGGATGCACATACTGAAAAAATAAACAAAAAAAAATATTAGCAATTGTCACTTAATATATCTGCATATTGTCTTGTTATGAGAATGGTATTACTCTATATTATACTTACTTTTCAACAGTTTTACAAATATCAACAAGGTTGTCATCACAAGTTGAGTCCCATTCATATTGATTTTCTTGATTATGACAGAGGCTAACCAACTCATTGTCAAAAGAGGTATCCCAATCATGTTCATTATTTTCTTGGCACTGGCGTTTCTCAGGTGGTTCGATGCTTTGATCACCTTCACGTTTCCGCTTGGAGCACTTTAACTTATTTTCCTCACTTATACATATTTCATATAATTCTCTATCGTAATGTGAATTATGAATTGAGTCTTCCTCCGAACCAGACGCAAAGAAATAACTGATCACACCCGACATTACGATGACTTGGTTGAGAACTTTACGGCAATGAATGCTAATGCAAAATGTAGCTGCCAAATAAATATTCGGGGATCTTATATACGTGCACAGGTAATTATTTTTATTATTTTTTCCTACAATCATGAGCACTTATGCATCATTACCTGATATATTACTTAAAATGGTAAAAATTAATAAAGGTTTATTGCAGAACAAAGGATGGTCTAACTAGCGACCACATAAAGATACGATAAGGTAATTACAGAACAAAGGATAGTTTAACTAGTGGTCACAATATATTAAACAATAGGTTGTCTTGATAAGCAGATACAATGGTGTTTGTCATAAAATGTTAATTGCCAAAGTGGTATTTTCGAGAGCCCGGGGTTTCGCTATTTCCTTTGTAATTTGGAAAATCAAATCCGTTGATTTTTTAAAATTGGCACTATTTTGCGTGGTGTAATATTTAATCCGCGTACTGGTATGCTTCCAATGCTCCTCTTTGGGCAATTTGCATATTTTATTCAAATCATACACCTCTATTTTAATAAGGTGTGTGCTGAGACTGGCGTCATCGAGGTTCGTCGAAATGTACGATGTTCCTCCCTCTTTACTGGCCCGTCCAACACATGAAGATACTTTTTTCTTCTTCTTCGCCGGTGGAATTTCAAAGAGTTCGTCCAAGTCTTTGGTGCTAGCAGTCCTTTTGTTACTCAATCTGACTTGTGGTGGCATCAGATCTTTCACATCTTCAGCATCGGGGGATAACGGCATATAAAAATGTTTCAGCGTATTCAATTCTTCGTTTATGAGTAATGGGCTCTGTAACCAATATACAACGAAGTCTATAAGTTTGTGACAAATATTAGAAAGTAAAATAACATTCACAACTGTAAAAAACAATATAAGATACTCACATCCATGATGATTATAAAGATGTTCCTTGCACTTCACTTGGTCACTATGATATTGATGTTCACTGCACAAGCAATATTGAAGTCCAGTTCGTACTACGGTATCAATGCCTCTTCACAGCTGTCTTATAGTGTGTTGGAGACAATTAACAATCTAGTTTAAATAGTATTAAGTAATGATGCCATTAAGTAATGTAGTGTAATAATCATTTGAAGTAATCAGTAATCTAGATCAAACATTCCATATCACATGCCAAGAGGTGAAAGTCCGGGTACAGTGTACAGCAAAACGTACAAAATGTAGGGTTTGGTGGATGTGCTGTTGACTGTACCTCGACCATCCACTGCCAGAGGCCAGGTAGAGAAGTTAGCGTCGAGCTTTTCTAACCTCAACCATCCATTGGTAGAGGCCAGGTAGCCTTTGTTATTGACCTAACGAGCGATAACGATCGTTGATAACAATGAGAACAACAAAAAAGTCGTTAGGATAAATGAGCATCACCGAGCAATGAAGACAATAGGTTGACCGTCATTAAGTTAACCCTCATTAGACGGATATGCCATTGTATTCGAGCGTTTCTTAATCACCTGTGCATGCTGTAGAACGTAGAGCTGCAACCGTTGCTCGGAGCGTCTCGAGGACCTCACCATCGTGTTCAGCGACCCCGATTTCCTTTTTTTTTTTTTTTTTTTTTTTTTTTAGGCTAGGAATTTTTTGAGGCAGACGAGGGGAGACAGAGACAGAAACAGGTGGGAGGAGGGGGAGGACCCCCACCACTGAGCCAGAACCCGTGCATCCTAACTACTGATAGGTATGAATGTGCCAGGATCAACGCGTTGCCGCGTTACATACTCTATTCGTTTTTAGAAATTTCATCAATATATACAGCAAAATAACAAGCATAAAGCTTGGAAATATCCTCGCAAACTTTAGCGCTTATAATAAGTAGGATATAGGTGTAACTTTAATAAACAATGAATAAATTGTCTGTCTTAAGCAAACAACTACGTTTGATCATAGTATGTTTATCATTGTGTTTACCGCCTTTTAAACATGTTTAATTAGAACACGATCCCCGATAACCTTTGCAATAAAAACATCATATTTACGATTCCATATTTGTTATTTTCCAGTAATGATGATGTACTAGCTAAGCCCCGGGGCTTCGCTCCCGTAGGATTTCCGGGACCAAAAGGTCTCTATGTGCTATTTTTCTGGTATTTATTTCTACCCGTGTACCAAATTTCATCAATATTGAGTGATCTGTCAAAGGTGCCTACTACATGCAAAAACTTGCACTTTTTTGGACTACATCTATTTATTATTCCACTCATGAATTCGACAACATTTAAAAACAATGAGGAAGTTGCTTAAAAAAATACATTACAGAAAACATTTGTTTACAAAAAATATTTTAGTTATACAAGTTGTTGCAGTAAGGTTAAGTAAAGGCTACCTTTACCCTGAGGAGAAATTGACGAAAACAAGATTTTTTTTTACTTTTAACATCAGCAAGATCGAGGATCATTGCATACTTACCTAAATAGTTTTTTAACGCGTTAAAAAGTGTTCAATGTTCATGACCTTTAGTGTGCTGTGCATGTACGTATATTATAACACAATGTTATCATGTAAGACAAAAATATTTTTGTCTCAGCGGCGTGAGAGACGTGATAGGAATCTTATTTCAGTTTAGCAATGATTTTAATTAAATTCCTTGTAATTTGTAGCTTTTTTATTTTATCTACCTTTAGTACCCCGAAATGAGGATTATATTTGAAAAAATCTTCGTCAATTGACTATTAATCAAATTATGATGTGACGTTAATGTTAATTTAGCATTTAATTAATAAAAAAACTTTAAAAATAGTGCAAAAAATGAAAAGGTCGCTCACCTGTGCAGTTACAGCCACATAACACACGCACGTGACGAACGCACACACCAACAAAAAATGTTTATAACCCATAGTGACACTTTCACGCACACTGGCTCACTAAAATCTTGTCTTTTTTCATAAATCACAGTTCATTTGTCCTTCTGAAAAAAAAGGTAAACGTTTTATTTAACAGAAAATCTCCATCTAAGTTTTGTAAAACTTTGTTGAATGTAAATAAATAGGTAGGTAATAAAATTGTATATCTTACTTTAAAAAAAATATAAAATGTAATAGGTAATGTTAAATGTAAATTATTATTTTGAACGGATGAAACTTACATGCTTCTCCTTATCTCTAAACAACAAAATGTCAAATGCACTGTTCCAAAATCTAAAATTTTACTTGTCGATTTAAATTTCAATAGAACACAACACTGGCCACTGGAAACGATTTAAAATTAGCATTATTTTTTTTTAATTATTTTATTAGTCATTAGTGTTCGTATTCGAGATCGTATTTTTTTTCGTGTAGACTGCCAGTACGCGCGTTGTTCGCGGTGAGCTAGCAGAGATACTGGCTGACATTTGAACCGCGATGTTCGCTAGTGCTGCGCCCCTACTCCACGCGGAATCCTGCGGACGTCCTTGATCAAACATTGTTCGATTTGAAGACGCGATACGGATAGGTTCAAATGAACCTATATTAAATTGATATTTTAATTTAATGATTTTCATATAATAGTAAAGTGGACAAGTTTTGGAACGAATTATACAAAAACTGAGACTTGAAAATGAGTATAACAATAGTTTTTAATTTATAAAACCATTTATAATAAGACAGGTACCAACTCATAATAGCATGATCTATGTGCATAATGTGCATGCTGTGTTCGCTCCAAGAAGGCTCATAACTTGGATGCTCTTACATGTATTTTTATGAACTTGTGCACAAGTGTAGTGGCGAACCAAATAAATAGAAAATAAAAAAACTCAAAACTAGCTCTCATGTCTAATGCATAATTTTTAAGCATAAAAGTAACGTTCAGATTTTGTTAAGTAAATTTTGACTACGTAAATAAAGTTAAATCTACAGACTATACACAGCAAAGAGGAAATATCTAGTCGGTGCGGTGGAGTTTCTTCCACTTTTCTCTCTCTAATGCTAACAGATAGAGTTCCACTTTTTATTTTAACTTTGCCTTTGTCTCCCCATTCTCCCTTCTCCTTTTGTATACCTTTTCTTCAATGACACCTATCTATTTCTCACAAAGACATCATGAGACGTGCCATATTCGCTCTTCAATAATTGTCTTAAAATATTTTAATAACAAACCGACAAATGTCACCACGCAATATTTTTATGACTAACATTGCAATTAACAGAGTGCATCTGAGTTATGTCACCGATTAATGATTGCCACCTGTTGTTAACGAGAAATGTTTGCGGACAGACTGACACCGGCAGAATGTCATTGTGTCACCTCACTTGCGTGGGAACGCTATTGTGTTGAGTGAGAGACATGTCTATCTGCTGAAATGCTTCTGTGGTGTCTAAAGGGGGCCTCGAATTTGAAGGAATTTTAAGCAGTCTTTAAATCTTCTGCACACTTTGTGTACGTCGTAGATCATCATCATTAGCCAGCACATCTTTTACAGATGATTCTTGCAGCGGCTGTGTGTCATAATAAAATTGTCCTTCAATTATTTTAGCTGGTGGATTTGCCGCATCTTCGCTCATGGTTGAATCAACCGATAGCGGCACGGCATTTTTTTACCACATTTGTTGCAAGTGTAACGTCGTAGATACAGATACAGAATCACGTCTTTATCCCTTACGGGGTAGACAGAGCCAAAAGTCGTGAGTCGTATACGTCGTCGTAGGATAAAAAACGATGAACAAAAATTTGATTCAAGTGTGTCATACTGACTATTTGTTGTATTTTTTTTGGCAATAAAACTTTTTCGCAATTAGGGTGTGCCGCGGGAGGCTAAAAAAAATTAAAACAATGTGTTTGTACTGTACTCAGATGAATAACTTCTTAGTACTGTATTATTATGTTTGACTCCTCGAATGAATCCTCTTAGTTTTTGCTCTTTGAATTAGATTAAAATTACGATGTGCATGCTATATAACATGTATGAGTTGTATGACCCGATTCCCACTACGGCCAAAGCTAATTACGTCAAAAACTATTCGCCGACATTCTTCTTGCCCGCGTATCCTTTAATGAATTAACAATGGACCCAGTAAACCTTTTACAAAAAGCCCATCAAAGTCAATCAGCAATTGATCTAAGCTGAAATAGACAACGTATGCGCATAATCAAGTGTTTGTGAGTTTGTTTGTAGGGGTAATCTTTAAAACCACTGAACCGATTTCAAAAAATCTTTCACCAATAGAAAGCTGCATTATAACTGAGTGACATAGGCTACAATTTATGTTTGTACCTCCCGAGCGAAGACGCGGCGGGGCGCTAGTTCCTTACAATAACAACTCACGTACTACACTGGCCCTAAAACAGGCACAGGACCGCACTACCTGGAAGGCCTTAGCCACGAGAGCTGTAGCTACTGGTGGTCACAACCCTTAGTCATGAGGATATGATTAAGAAGAAGACTACAGCTTTGTGTTAGTATAATAAGATCGTTTGACTAGTGTTGTGTAGGTCAGTGCACTATGCACAGCATTTTCTTTATAACATAATGTAAGCGGTCTACCTGATGGTAAGCGATCAGCGCTGCCAACGGACAAGTGCAACACCAAGTGCAATTCAATCGTAAAGCGGGTTTATTCCAAGTTCATAATTTATTGTATCAATTTACACTACACATGCTAAAAATATAATATATCTTTGTCGCTAAATTTGTTGGAATAATCCAGAACCATGGGAAATTATTTAAATTATAGACTAGACTATGGTCTTGTTTTATAAAACATGTTACGTCTATTTGTAGCTTATCTGTGGAGTCCATATGAGCAGCTGAGTGACACTAAGGTCACGGAGTGACAAACGACACATCAAATCATTAGGTGTTAATTTGATTGGATTTTAATAAACCTTACCTCTACGTTTAGTTATTTAAAATTTCAATAGTAGTAAATTTGGTGTGATAAGCGCATTAAAGGAGCTTGGGGAAAAGGAGCTAGCTTGCATGATTTATATTTTGACTAGCAACGGCCTGGGAGTTTGTTTCCGTGGGAATATCGGAGAATCCTCTCTTAGTGCTCCCCTACACTCCCCAAGAAACCCAGCTACATGTCATTGTCTGTGCATTGCCTATCAGTCACTCAGTAACGGAAGAATATTAAAATGATATTGATTGATACTCGTAATAAAATATTTGGCATAAAATTTAATATTTTTGTTAAGCCTGAATAGTTTCTTTGATTATTCTCTCGAACTACCTATAATATAGCCCGTCGGAAATAGACAATAAATTGGCAAAGCGTGATTTAGTTTTGCATTTTTGGTATGTTGTATGGGTGTGTTAGGGTAGTTTAAATTAAAAAATGCAACTTCGAAAACCTTGTGGAAATTGAGAAAATAGAGAAAATTTTCGAAATTTTCGGTCTTTTTATAGTATTTGCCCTGCATGGCCAAAACTATAAATTTTTTGCGAACGATGTTATCTACAAGTATAAACTGTATTCAATTACCTGTAATTTGGATCCTATTTTAGCTCTATTGACCTTATAAGAGCTGAGCTAGAGCATTTCAAAGATGACCAATTTTTCTCGAAAATAGCCTTTTTCGATTTTATTGTCATATATTTCGTAAAATATTCGCAAAACTACTTGTTGTACAAAAAACAATTACCAAAAATATTTTAAAGTACATATTTAGCTACCATTACTACCTAAAACGAGGTCTGTGAGATCTCAATCTTAATAAAATGCGAGAAGCTAAATAATTTACAGAGTCAAAATAATCTAAGTATACAGGTTTATTGCAAATTAGACATAAGTTTTATTAATAGCTTGGAAGGTCTTTTACATTCATACCCAAAATTCGGTTACTGCTGACCAGCCAAGTAGGAGTCAGACTCACGCACGAAAGGTTCCATAACATTTTCTTAAAAAATGGCAAAAAGATACGTTTGTTGAATGGAATCGTTTAGTATTTTTTTACAGTGGTAACAGAAGTATATTTTGATTGATGGTTTATGAAATACAGCCTGGTAACATACAGACAAACAGTGGAGCATCCAGTTTTGGGTATGGAACCGTAAAAAAGGCCATTGACTATAAATTGTTCATAGTCAATCTTCATTTTTTCCGGGGTTGGGATTTCCGTTCCTCGTGATGATGGGAAGATCAAAAAAAACGCGTTCATGGTCTTCCTCTTGTGCATGTTCCTCTTCATTATTCTGAGGAAGAAGTTCTTTTTCGTCTTCCTTCGAGTCATCCCCAATGGATGCTATGTTGTTGCACGACTTCCCTTCACAATTCAAACAAAGAACTGAGCATTTCAGCCCAGCTTTTAAGCAACTGCATGCCCCTCTACATCCCTTTTTGCATTTGCAGGCTATCATTTTTAGAAGCTGGGCTGGAGCTGGCTCTTTGTTTGTTGTGATCGGGATTAGGCCACGGGTGCTGATTTCCCAGCCCCACTCGGTGGGATCCTTTTCTACCCCCAGCCACTTTTGCACTTGGTGGTAGGTGCGAAAGGCATGAAAAGCAGAAGCTTCGGTAGTAGGTGGCAAACGTGCGAGATTCGTTTTTGCATTTGCCGCTGTTTTCACAAACAACGTGAATCTCAGGTCATGCAGTGTCTGAGTACTCGCAATGCCTCCGTATAGAGCTACCAGACACTTTTCACCAGCTTCCGCAATATTTTCCTGCGTTGCATCTGGCTGGAGGAAAATGGTAGCCAAGTCTACAAGGTCCTGCCTTTTCTGAAATTGATTAATGACATGACTCCGCGTTTTTTGACCGTTCTGCTGGTACCTTGCTTCATCACCAGCCTACAAACAAAACACGCTCCAGCAGGAATTGACATTTTGTATATTTTATGAATGCTTGTTGGATGCTCCCTTGCGTTACCGGGTAGGCTACTTCCAATTCGCTTTTGTGCGTAATTAACATACAATAAACATAAGCCCGAAGGCATTTTTGGATTGAAAATAGGAGTTTTAGCCAGCATTATACTGTTACCGCCTTCACCACGTGGAGGTACTCCCAGCTTATGTTATTGATATTCTAAATGGTATAATTGAGACAACCAATTATTAATTACGATGTTAAGCACAAATGTTAGCTTGAATGGTGAATTGGTGATCTACACATCAGAGTATGGGTGTTAACAAACGACAGAAACATTAATTCTAATTTTTGCCTCTAAAACCTGTTAGTCTTACAGACTTCATTTTGGGCTCTTATAAATGCTTAATAAGTACTTAAAAATATTTTTGGTTATTGTTTTTTGTAAAACAAGCAGTTTTGCGAATATCTAACGAAATCCATACTAATATTATAAATGCGAAAGTTTGGATGTGAGTTTGTGAATTTTGAGTTTGTGAATTTGTGAGTTCGTGAGTTTGTGAGGATGTTTGTTACTCAATCACGCAAAATCTACTGGACGGATTTCGATGAAATTTGGTACAGAGGTAGATAATGACCTGGAATAGCACATAGGCTACTTTTTATCCCGGGAAAAAGCACTGTTCCCGTGGGAAATTCACGCGGGCGAAGCCGCGGGCAAAAGCTAGTATGTCATAAAAATCGAGAAAAAGCTATTTTCGAGAAAAATTGGTCATCTTTCAAGTGCTCTAGCTCAGCTTCTATAGGGTCAATAGAGCCAAAATAGGATTCAAATTGTAGGTTATTTAATACCGTTTATACTTGTAGACAACATCGTACGCAAAAAATGCATAGTTTTGGCCATGCAGGGCGAATACCATAAAACCATACCATAAAAACACCGCAAATTTCGAAAATTTTCTCGATTTTCTCAATTTCCACAAGGTTTTCGAAGTTGCATTTTTTAATTTAAACTACCCTAACACACCCGTACAACATACCAAAAATGCAAAACTAAATCACGCTTTGCGAATTTAGACTGATTTTCTGTCTATTTCCGACGGGCTAATATAATGTTTGTAAATAAACCCAAAGGGATAGTGTTAGATTAAATGCTTACAAAGTTTTACATAATATAATATGCAGTAGCTTATTACCAGTACCATATTCGAAAGCTTTTGAGATGGCCGAGTCATTTATGATGATCTACATGACTTCTATGTAAGTAAATATTGTTTAATTTTATAACTGTATGTATAGGTCGTAATCTGTTGAAGATTTTAATAATTTAAACTAAAACTATTAACAATAGTAGCATGTTACATCACTTTAAAAACATCTGTCGTTTTTTGACATCACACTTTTTGATAATGTCAGTGCGTTTTGACATTTGAAAAAAATTGCTCTACATCCTTGGAATTCTTGTTTCCTGACGGTATGTGTAAATGTCATTGATCACGCGTCGTTTAGTTCGAATTTCGAACAGCTTCCAATATGGCGGCGGCGCCTGCGCCTCGCCCGTTATCGCTGTCAAGGATTCGCACTTTCTTGCACAATACATATCACGAATTGGCATCTTGGCTCCTTGAGTGCCAGCTTAGTATTAATATAACAATAAGGGTCAGAGACAATCCTTTTTTAAAATTACCTTATCCTTTGTACCCCTTCCTTACCTACTTTGTCAAGGTTTTTTCCTAAGAATCACAAATATTTTACCCGATTATTATACCTTTTTGTGAAGCTTAAAACAAGGATGTTTTATATCTGCACAAATAGTTTATAATATTTATTTTTAAATGTGTTTAATTTCAAATCTTCATTATATTTGTACGCCACTTTGGCAGAATACAGAGCACATATGTATTTTTATCACACCTGTATAACCTGTATTTACAATAAACATATTTTGATTGATTGATTGATTTAAAGTTAAATAGTCTTAGAAACTTTACTTTTTATGAAGCCAAATTCATTTTCATTTTCAAGATTTTAGCTTTCTTTACAAAATAGTTTATTAAAATTTTTAATAATGAAAACGTTTAAAAACCCTTGTATATTTTTAAAAGAAATACAAGACGAAATATATTCTAAGTAAAAGTGACTTTTTTTCTAAAAACATCTAAAATGTGAAATATCTCTGAAAAGGGTACCATTTGGATAAGGCAATAGGTTGTAAAAATAATTTGTTTTGACCAATACCTCTCACTGGGTGTAGGTCGACTTACCTACCAGTAACCCTGTATATCCAGTTTGGCACTTATTTAAAAAATTAAGCTAAAATTTTAGCAATTAAGCAACACACCGCGAATTACGTCATCAATATTGATCCTATAATTTACTGACGAATCGTGCTCATCTTTCCCAATGCACAAAACGCAAACAAAACACGAATGCTTTTAATAAACGTCTTATTTGTGTTGAAACTATAATTCACTAATGCAATGAATCTTCTCCAATTGTACCTGTATATACTTATAAATTTATTTTTAACTAGCTTGTGCCCGCGAAATTCGTCCGCGCGTAATTTATCTATTGCTAATATCTCAGGTCCTAAGTGACGGATCAACATGAAACTTATGCCAGATTTAAAGTATGACCTTTAACTATACAACTGTGAAAACCGCATCAAATTTCGTCCAGTAGTTTATGCGTGATGCGCGTACAAACATACAGACAGAGAGACAGAGAAAAAAAATCGTTTTGGCTTCTATTGGCTCTATAAATACCCCTGTTTTTTCTTAAATATCCTATCCTAACTAATATTATAAATGCAAAAGTGAGTTTGTTGGTTTGTTTGTTTGTTACCTCTTCACGCTTTATCTACTGAACCAATCTTCCTGAAATTTCGCATACACATAGTTGAAAGTACGGAGAAGGACATAGGGTACCATTCATCCCGGGAAAAAGCACTGTTCCCGTGGGAAATTCACGTGGGCGAAGCCGCGGGCGAAAGCTAGTCTCTTATATACAGACACAGACCAGTTACAATTTTATTATATGTATTGATTGATGATGATGAATCTAGACAAATAGGTACGTAAACTTTTGCAATCCATTTTATTTGACTGTTACAAGGTTCCGATTTAGTCCAATGTATCTTTTTATTAGTTGTGCCCCGGGGATCTGCTGCCGTGAGAATTTTAGTATAAAGAGCCGTGTACCAAAGTAATAGAATTGTGTTACCAAATTACATGTAGTACAAAGAAGCTCAGAGCTTTCCACATGTTCTATGAGCAACCTATAAAGTTAATAAATATTATGATGTCAATTTTTATAATGAGCTAATTATAGAGATGAGTAGAGGAAAATTGGAAAAGTCATTAGGAGTCCAGATAAAATAAATAGCAACAACAATAAAAGACAATCGGAAAACGGCCAAGACAGTGTCGGCAACAAAGAGCTAACATCCGCAGAGGTCGCGCGAATAATAGAACAATTAAGATGTTACGAAAGCTGACTACAATGCCAGTAGGTGCTCCGATGACCGACTGGAAGTTAGTTTAACGGTAATTTATCCCACAAATGTTGTTAAAAATAATATTATTAATATAGTTTTAGCTTCTTTAGGACTCTGCAACTACACAAAAAAAATAAAACGATATTAAGGATTATATTGAGGATATTTAGGATATTAAAGATAACCTAACTACTTTGGCAATTTCAGGAATAACCAAATTTTGACAAAGTAGTGATAAAGTTAACTTGATTTTAACAAAAAGTTAACTGTTATTAGCTAACTGGGTTTGGTTACATATTGCAAAACATTTTGCGATATTTTGTGTTATGGGTTGACGAAAGTTTCATTGTGTATAAGTATTTCAAAGGTAAAAAGGGAACCCGTAGGATCACTTTGTTGTCCGTCCGTCTGTTGTTTTCAATTACCTATATGTCCCTTGCAACAACAACCTTTTGAAGTGAAAAGTTTTGAGGCGCTCTCAGCGCTTTAATCTGTAGGTATTGAATGAGACTGAGCTGAAAGGCTCGGGTATGTAACCCTCATTCGGGTGAAGTCGGCTGAAGTCTACGAAGGGACCTCGCCTTGTTGAACTTTTTACTTCTTGTGGATTATGTGGTCTAATTGCACACTATGATTTTTGGCAAGAGGATTGTTTTCAGCGCCTTCGTCCGCCCGAAAATAGCTTCCTCGCTATCAAAATGCCGATTTACAGCATTAAATTCACGATAGCCATAGCAACACTCGCATTTTCAAACTATTCACCATGATTCGTAAGTGACCAAGAAAAACAAACAATACGTAATTGTTTAATGATAGAAACGAATACTCATTTAATTGATTAGGCCTCCGTCTGAAACAAAAGATTTTTTTATTTTCTGCGAATTAAGTTCGTCTCCTAAAATATACTTTTGGATCGTCTTACCTTATCATATGAATTTCACTATCATTCCGTATTTGTCAACTGTCTAATAATCTGTATCTCTACCAATTCATAAACCTTTTCCCTTAATGACAAACAAGGTAAAAATGGAGGAAAGAGAGGGAGGCCATAAACGGTTGAGTAACAATATAGTTTTAGCAGATGCAGACATTTCAGTTTAAGGATAAAAAGTTTTAAAAGATACAGATTGCAATAGGATAATATTAGGCAAAAAAGATTCAGTTTCCGAAAAGGCTTTAGTACCGTAGACCACATACATACGCTGCGGCAGATTATACAGAAGACTGAGGAGTATAATCAGCCATTATGCTTGGCGTTTGTGGACTACGAGAAAGCCTTCGATTCGATCGAGACCTGGGCTGTGCTACAGTCTCTCCAACGGTGCCAAATTGACTATCGATATATCGAAGCGCTGAAGTGTTTGTACGAAAACGCCACCATGTGGTGTGGGTCCGTTTCCAGGATCAAGGCTCCAAACCTATCCAGTTGCAGCGAGGGGTGAGACAGGGAGACGTGATATCTCCGAAACTGTTCACCGCCGCCCTGGAAGATGTTTTCAAGCTTCTGGACTGGAGCGGACTCGGCATCAATATCAACGGCGAGTACCTCACTCACCTTCGATTCGCTGACGATATCGTAGTCATGGCTGAGACCTTGGAAGACCTAGGCACAATGCTCGATGGCCTCTGTAGAACCTCTCAACAAGTGGGTCTAAAAATGAACATGGACAAGACGAAAATTATGTTTAATATCCGTGTCGCACCCACTCCTCTGAAGGTTGGAGACTCTACACTCGAAGTTGTTGACAATTATCTATACTTGGGACAAACAGTTCAGTTGGGTAAGTCCAACTTTGAGAAAGAGGTCAACCGTCGAATCCAACTCGGCTGGGCAGCGTTCGGGAAGCTTCGCGATATCTTCTCGTCCAAAATACCGCAGTGTCTCAAGACTAAAGTCTTTGACCAGTGTGTGTTGCCAGTAATGACATACGGAACAGAGACGTGGTCGCTTACTATGGGCCTCATAAGAAGGCTCAAGGTCACCCAAAGGGCGATGGAGCGCGCTATGCTCGGAGTTTCTCTGCGTGATCGAATCAGAAATGAGGAGATCCGTAGGAGAACTAAAGTAACCGACATAGCCCGCAGAATCGCGAAACTTAAGTGGCAGTGGGCGGGGCACATAGCTCGTAGAACAGATAGCCGTTGGGGCAGAAAAGTTCTCGAGTGGCGACCACGAACCGGAAAACGTAGTGTTGGCAGGCCTCCCACTCGGTGGACCGACGACCTGGTGAAGGTCGCGGGATGCGCATGGATGCGGGCAGCGCAGGACCGGTCGTTATGGAAATCCTTGGGGGAGGCCTTTGTCCAGCAGTGGACGTCTTTCGGCTGAGAGAGAGGCAAAAAGATAACAATATAGCTAAGATATTTTGTTTGTCTCTTAAAAATATCTATGCATACCGAACCGATATAACAATTTAGATTTGTGTTTTTTTGGGCGTGCGTCTTCTTATTGTATTGTGGTCGATAGTAATTGATTCAAATTGCCAATTATATGATATGACTTCCGTAACATTTATATTGTTATTTTATATGATTTTTTCTCGATTTTTTATTGACTTGATGATATCGTGCGTCAAACTGACGATCTTGTGTTGGAATTTGTTTCTTTTTTGTTAAAATGACGATCATTTACAGATAATAGTGCATAGTCATCGATAATAAACGAGAATAGAGGTCACATTGTGCATGATTTATCGAATCATCATCATCTTCCTCACCTTATTCCATTTCTGTATGGTCTAAATATTTTACAACTTTAATCGTCATAATAATGTATTGTGTAATTGGAATTTTATTTGGTCAACGTTAAATTTTTTTATGTTTTTCCACTGTTGGACAGAATTGCTTCCAGTTATCCTTGTGTAATTTTTTTTATTAAAATATAATATATTAAAATATTAATTACTAGCTTTTGCCCGCGGCTTCGCCCGCGTGAATTTCCCACGGGAACAGTGCTTTTTCCCGGGATAAAAAGTAGCCTATGTGCTATTCCAGGTCATTTTCTACCTCTGTACCAAATTTCATCGAAATCCGTCTAGTAGATTTTGCGTGATTGAGTAACAAACATCCTCACAAACTCACAAATTCACAAACTCACAAACTCACATCCAAACTTTCGCATTTATAATATTAGTATGGATAAAACTTGCATCAAAATTCTGTTGTTCCGAATATAGTAGAAGTCACAAATTAGATATTGGGATTACATAAGAACATTATAGCAAAATTCAATATCTGCCTATCTTTTGATATTAAACAAAGATAACAAAAGTTTTGAAACCGATTTATCTATTACAACTGATGCAATAACTTTGTTGATTGACAGGATTGTTTAAATATTGACTGGGGAGTTAATTTATAGACCAACCTAGCCGCAAGGGCTATTTAAATTCTAGGTCGTTCATAAAATGTGTTAGGTGTAAAAATTATGAAATAATAAATGGGTGTTAACTATATGGTAATATTTTTCTATTCTACTAATATTATAAATGCGAAAGTTTGATGTGAGTATGAGAGGATGTTTGTTACTCAATCACGCAAAATCTACTGGACGGATTACGATGAAATTTGGTACACGGGTAGAAAAAACCGAGAATTGCACATAGAGTATTTTTTATCCCAAAATTCCCACAGGAGCGAAGACCCGGGGCGCAGCAAGTTTTTCTAATGTTTACTAGCTTTCGCTCGCGGCTTCGCCCGCGTGAATTTCCCACAGGAACCGTGCCTTTTCCCAGGATAAAAGGTACCCTTACCCTATGTCCTTCTCCATACTTCTAACTATGTGTATGCCAAATTTCAGAAAGATTGGTTCAGTAGATAAAGCGTGAAGAGGTAACAAATAAACCAACAAACAAACCAACAAACAAACACTCACTTTCACTTTTATAATATTAGTTTCCGAATCCGTATTAGAATCGAATCCGTTTTTTTGTACTAAAGAACTCTAAAGAATAGGCAAACGTCCAGTGGAGCATGAAGACAAGGTGAAAAGCTATGAAATATCAGCAACAATGAAAATTCCATGAAAGTACCTTGACTACATCCTGCCTCACAACCGATCCACATTCAATGCGAGCTTACGAAAGCCTGCCACAGACAGACAGACAATGGTATTTGTCTATATGTCGAGGCGATCACAATCTGTATTAATTGTTGAGAAATGTTTGTTTTCGGACGCTGACATGAACTATTTTCGACTTAGATGGGTGGTTCTACTCTCAAGGGAATTTTTCGCGGCTCACCTTATTTTGTATAGTTTTTGTAGGCAAATTATATTTATTTACGATCGAAACTATACAACTTAATGATTTCTATTATGACACTAAAAATTAGCACACTCCTAAATATATATCTTTCAAAAATCTTACTTTAAAGTGCCGAATTCTCAGTCTCCTGGCATGTCTCTCGGACGAAATGAAAGCTTAAAGGCTGCATTGTAACTTTATTTTGAGTATGTACGTAATATCTGCACTAAAATAGAAATCTATAATATATATAGTTTCAATGTTTTTGTCTTATTTTACCATAAACGCGAAACTTAAGAAAAAAAAAACATTATATTTTGTCCCTCGGTTATTATCTCAGTCTCCTGCTACATCAAAACACGCTAAAATCAGTTCGAATTACCGCGTCTAGCGCATTGCTGTTCGGTCCGAGTGAAAGATCGAAGTGAAGTTAGCTTACTACCACTCGCGTCCGTCTCGGTTCGCAGTTAGCTTAGTCCCTACGGTGAGTTGTATGAGTGAGGTTGTACTGCGGCCAGTCAACTTAACAGTATCCTGGTACGTATTTATTTAAAATCCATTGTTTTCTATATACTTTTTTTGCATTCATAAGTCGTAAATACGTTACATTAGAGTACAGAATAGCATAATTTTAATATTAAATGTTGAATTGATGTAGTTATTGGCTAAAAACTAAAAATAATCTCAGTATCCTGTCCTCAGTCTCCTGGGAATATAATAGCCAGGAGACTGAGGATGAATCAGGAGACTGAGAATCATCAAGGATCCGCACGAATGTATAGAATAGTAATCCAGTTATCATGATTGATATAGTAATTATTGGCACATTTCTGTATTATTTGGTTAGTTACATATTATTTATACCATAAATTAATAAGCTGGGAATTCCCTGAAGCAGAAACAAACTCACATTTTTCATCTCAATTTACATAAGCTTTAAATAAAAATGTAAAATATGTGTAGGCAATATTTGAATATGTAAAAACCGTATAAATTTCATTATATTATTTTACAGAAAAATGGCAAAACCAAAGAATATAACTAAGGAAGAAAGATTAGAGAAAAAGAGGATAGCGGAAAAATAATAAAACTATTGAAGGCATGAGTCTTAAAAACCTTAAAGGTTTTGTATTAAAATGTAAGTTGATTTAATTTTCAACGATTATTTTGAAACATTAGACAATGTTATATAGATAAATACAAAAATACGACTGATGGTATCGGGGGTGATGAAATCAACCCCGACGGCGTCCCTAGAAATGGCCCTCGATCTAAATCCATTGGACATAGAAATAAAAAGAAGGGCAACAGAGCAATAGTTTCGACTAAAAAGCCATAAACTCTGAAAGGGATATACACAGACAAAGGTCATGTGGAAATAGAACGCGAATATATAGGTAATCTGTCAATGATCCTAGCAAATGATCTCATCAGGAAAGCAAGGATCTTTGACAAAAAGTACAAGATACACATAGGTACCAGAGAAGACTGGAAAGTCGCAGATGAGGCGGGCATTGTCACGACAACCTGTTTCACTGATGGCTCCAGGAAAGAATCTACAAAGCTATCTGGCTCCGGTATACTGATCACACATCAGGACGGTACAGAATATGAAAGAACTGTAAAATTGGGTAAATATGCTAGCGTGTTCCAAGGAGAAATAAATGCAATCCTGGTGTGTGTGAACACTATAAGCGAATGGCCCGACAATACGGAAAAAGTCATCATATACAGTGACAGTCAAGCAGCGCTAAAAGCACTAGATAAAGAAGAAACAACGTCGGCGTTAGTTAAAGAATGCAAGGATGCTCTGAACAGGCTGGCCAACAATACTGCGGTCACTGTGGCCTGGGTTCCAGGTCATAGAGGCATAACTGGCAATGAAGGAACAGACGAACTTGCTAGGAAAGGAGCAGATGAAACTTTCGTGGGACCTGAACCCAGACTTCCCATAGCCTATGGGATAACGAAAGGCGCCATCAAGCATAGAATGAGAGCAGAATCCAATAGAAGATGGAGAAGAACTAGAAGTCTAAGACAATCTAAAATCTTCATCAAAGCAGCAGACCAAAAGAAATCAAAACACCTGCTCAAATTGAGCAGGAAGAACATTAGAATCATTATAGGAATCCTCACAGGACACTGTCAGCTGAACAGACACTTGACAGTGATTAAGCAAATGGACGATCCCATTTGTCCCAGCTGCCTGGAAGAAGAGGAAACTAGCTTCCACTTAGTAGCAGAATGTCCTGCATTTGCCGCTGCAAGGAGAGAAGTGTTGGGCTCAGACGTCCTATCTGAGGATGATCTGAGCGACATTACAATAGGGCAGTTGTTAAAGTTCTGCAAAGTAACAGGTAGATTCAGTGGGTCGCCACCAACGTGAGTTACCAGGTAACTCAAAACCCTACACGGGTCTCGGGGAATTGGGTGAAATGGTCCCAGCATAAGTGGACTGATCACCCGTCTGGTGCTCGCGCTGGCGTCCCCATATAGTAAAAAAAAAAAAAATATAGTAAATAATAATAATAGATAAATACAAAAATAATTTAATTTTTTTTTCAATTTTACTAATTTTGTAAATACTAATTAAGGACATTTTGTGATTATTTGTGCCTTACATTAGAAGTGTTCCGTGGAAGACACTATTTTTATTAATAAAACATACATATTTTTAAATAATAACAATGGTTTTTAATTTTTTTTGTATCAATACTCAGTATCCTGTTCATTGTCTCAGTCTCCTGGACCCATATTTTTTAAAATGGTCGTAAATGCGGTATATTTTATTTTTTTGACTGGCCCGTTTGACATCAGTAAAAGAACGACCTAAGCTAGACGTCAACCTACTATTCGGACCTTATGCGCCAAGAAAATGTTGTGCCGAAAATCACTTCATTTTCGTCCCTGTCTGAGTAGAACTACCCAGATGGCTATATGACATGTTGTTCAAATAAGTATTATATCCAAAGTCTAGAAACTATCTTATTATTACTGCAAATGGGAATATCTGTATATCTTTCAATTTATGAAAATTATATTTATACAAGCCTCAACTGCTGAGTGGGTTTTAAAGAAATTGATCTATCGTATAAGTAAAAGTATTATTTATGATTAGGTAAGTTTATTCCGCAAGTTTCATGTGATATTAATAAGTCATACTTTTCATGAATTTAAAATAACTATATTAGATATTCGATGTATCTTTATCCATTTGGCTTTTTTTAAGACAACAATTTAGTTTACGGTCAAAAATAAATCTCAACTTCCTGCAGCGGACGGCAACACAATGGTCCCGCGTTCGATTCCCGGCCAAGGCCCCAAAAAATGGATGACACTGAGGTCACGCCGGCAGATTAGGAGCTTATAAAATAATTGTTGCTATTGTCTTCGAGGGCTATTCAGTCATTGTCATTTGATTAGAATGTACAATGGCGGGTTTTTGCCAAGTTTTATTACTATTTTGTTTAAAAGGACGAGGTTTCCGAGTGTATGCCTACAAAACATAATTAAATCACATCAGAGGAAGGCCCTTAAATGTAGAAATGAAGCGATGATGGACTAGGCTTTCTACTAACTTTTACATCTGCATATAGATAAGTATATATATCTATAGATCAATCTCTACTATGGTCCTCTTCGTCGTGGGAATGGAATCATAGGAAGACATCGTTAGTAATTCTGCACAGAAACTGGCTGACTGATGATTTGATAGTGTATACGGCTGCCTGTGGACCTTTCTTGAACTTTAAATCAAAATGTACTCAGCTGATTTCAATGGTAAACCCTCACATATAAAGTCACGCAAAGAATCTTGAAAAAAAAAAAAACAAAAATATCCGACCCCAAAAAATTACACGGCAACTTTACATACATTAAAAATACATCATATTAAGTCAAATATAAGCTAAGATAACATTATGAGCATCTACTTAAAATGTAATATAGTTAGAAGTAATTTATATTTTGCTCATTATTACGACCACAATAAATCTACGTAAACGCATGTTACAAAACAAATAAAACTTCATTTACTAATGTGATTCAATCAACTAAACTAATGATTAGTTCCAAAAAGGTAATTTGTGCACAAAATACGGTTCTTACTACAGAAATCATAATTAGTGTAGTTGATACGGCCTGTCGAAATTGTTTCGTGTTGAGACCGAGTTTCGTCATAATATGGGAATATTCTCTTGTCTGCGTGTGGGATATAACGTTAATTAATTTGACTATTACCTGCTAAGAGTTGGGTTAAATTAATTTCTTCTCAAGAATGGTCATTCTAAATGCGTTAGATTGCTTCATTATCAGAGTCCCACTAAGCGTTTGTGTATGTGCTAATCTCAGAAATGTAAACTAATTTAATAAAACGGAAGATTGACCTGATTTCGGACCAAATAGTTAAATACAAGTAATACCTTTGTTATTATATTATTAAAAGGCTTTGACAAAAATAGATTTATTATAATAATATTTGTATTATCAAGTATAAGTGCGTC